>JADRCH010000332.1:1240529-1259646 GCA_019843965.1 Rhynchomys soricoides
AGTAGTAGTAGTAGTAGTAGTAGTAGTAGTAGTAGTAGTAGTAGTAGTAATGCTATATCCTCAAGAATAAAACAACTTAACAAAACGTTAAAAATAGGGACAACAAAATTTTCGAAAGGAGCCAAGCAGAGGAAGTGCTAAGTTATGTCACTCTTGGTCAACTGTTTCTATAATGTAAATATGGTAAACACATATTAGTTAACATGCAACATTTAAATATTTTAACAAGGAGATTGGCTGTATTTATAATATTTTTAGGTTTATGATCACCAATTAAAAAATAATTCATTTTTTTTGCACACCATTTCTTCAGTACTGATCACGTATGTATATATACTACTTTAAGCAATGTAAATTTATACAAGTACATGTTATTTATGGTGAAATAAAGTCATACAACTATGTTTATATAAGGACTGAAGCAAAATGGAGTACCATTGGGGATTAAATCTACCTTAATACTTTGGACCTCGACTATCTTTTTTCTAAAATGGAGAAATACCTCTATGAAACTTAAATTATCATACATAAAGGTGAGGCTTTTGAGGCTTTGCTGTAGCCCAAAGATCAGCATGAAATCTAACATACCCAACTATGAGTGAGGTGAAAGAAAACAGTTATTTTCTTAGTAAAACAATGTGTATTATCTTTGCCCAAAGATATTTCCCTCAGTGCAAAGAGCACAGTGGAGTTTTCTAGGCTTCTGTGATTTAGTGCTCAGAAGGGGGCCACTGTCCTTTCTTTGTTGTTTGATTGCTTCAATCCTTTCCTCTTAGCAACTGGCCAACACTTTGGCATGCATCCTTAGCTGAGCCTTCTTATTCATCTCAAAACTATAACCAACCCCCTTCACCCCCTGCTGCTGTTGATCTCCATTAGTGCACCTGCAGGCTTTTTATCACCTAAATTTAAAAGACTTGCTTTGCTTTTTTGTTTGTTTGTTTGTTTGTTTTTTTATGTTATTTTGTTTCTTTTCTTTAACACCCCCAAGCAACTTCTTGGATTTTCACCTTACAGGCCCTATTATATCTCTTTCAAATTTTAGTAGTAGTATACTTGGATTTCACTCTGAGCTTGTTTGTAACGTATTTCATTAATGAGACCAATCAGACTAAGAACTCCCAAAGGGTTGAGAGTTCAGATGTGTACTTATTATTCTTTGCTCTATACCCATAATGGCAGTAAAAGGTAATCTGCCATGAGATTATTCCACAATGTGTAGAGTAGTGAGAAGATAGATATCAATATCAGGAGAAAATGTTAACGACTCGGATCTCTGGTACTATTCATCAGGCAAGCAATTTTTGACAATGAGCTCTCAGATGATAAAAGTTGTCTTAGTTGCTGCTCTATTGCAGAGATGAAATGCCACGATCAAGGTATCACATTAAGGTAAAACGTTTTACTGAGGTTTGTGTACAGTAAGAATGGAGCCAAGCAGGCCTGGTCTTTGAGAAGAATCTTAGCACTACAATCTGATCCAAAAGCAGGCAGGCAGAGAGGGATACTTGTACTGACTTGTACTTTTGAAATCTCAATGGTTTATACACCCACTAAACGTTCAGAATACCCAAGGTTCAATTCACAGGCCATAGGAAACGCAATAAAAGATGGAAGACCAAAGTGTAGGTGCTTCAGTGCTTCTTAGAAGGAGGAATAAAATACTCACTGGAGGAAATATGGAGAGAAAGTGGATGTCGAGAAATGCCTGCTGAAAGGAGCCTGATATAGTTCCTTCACTAGAGTCTCTGCCAAAGCCTGAGAAATACGAGAGTATGTGTTCACAGCCAACTGTTGGACTGAGCACAGGTTCTGAGATGGAGGAGTTGGAGAAGAACTGAAGGAGCTGAGGGGCTGTGCAGCCTCATGGGGGAAGCAATAGTGTCAAGAGGACAAACCACTGGAGCTCCAAGGGACTGGACCACCCACCAAAGAGTATACATGGAAGGATGCATGGTTCAGGTTGCATATGTGGCACAGGTTGGCCTTGTTGGATATCAGTGAGAGGATAGGCCCTTGGGCCTGAGAGGGGTCGATGCCCCAGAGCAGGGAAATGTCAGGGTGGGAAGGCAGGAGTGGGTGAGATGGTGGGGGAGGACCCACATATAGACAGGTGATAGATAGCATAGGAAGTTTCCACAGGGGAGACCTGGAAAGGTTTTGAAAAACATTTGAAATATAAATGAAATATTTAAAGAAAACAAACAAACAAATAAAAAAACCCAAAAAATCAAATAAAACAAAAAAAGAATAAAGAAAAAGAAAAAGAAAAAGAAAAGAAACTTCAAAGCTTACTTTCTCTGACACCTTCTCCAACAAATCACACCTAATCTTTTCTAGTGTCAAGGAAGACACTTCCTAATCTTTTCCAAGAGTTCACCATTCTGGGAAACAAATCTTTTTTAAGTTTATGATCAATTGGGAGGACACTCTCAATGAATGAACAGTGTAGTCACAAAAATAAGGAGGAAAGTCTGGTGGTCATCCTCTGGACCACTCACTCCAGGTGGATTTTGATAATATATTATGACAAAAATTTGGAGCTGGGAATAAAGTACCTATTGTCTGGACCCTCAAGAAAGTTCTTTTTCACAAGGCTGGGCATTTAGACAAAAGTCATCTCAGGGGCTTGAAGAAAGTTCCTGCTTCTTAAAATATGAGAGTCCTTACATCCAATAGAGAGCTAATATCCAATATATACAAAGAACTCAAGAAGGTAGACTTCAAGAGAACCAAATAACCCTATCAAAAACTGGGGAACAGAGCTAAACAGAGAATTCTCAATGGAGGAAACTTGTAGGGCTGAGAAGCACCTAAAGAAATGTTCAACATCTTTAGTCATCAGGGAAATGCAAATCAAAACAACCCTGAGATTCCACCTCACACCAGTCAGAATGGCTAAGATCAAAAACTCAAGTGACAGCAGATGTTGGCGAGGATGTGGAGAAAGAGGAACACTCTTCCATTGCTGGTGGGAATGCAAGCTGATACAACCTCTCTGGAAATCAGTTTGACAGACTCTCAGAAAAAAGAACATAATACTATCTGAGGACCAAGCTATACCACTCCTGGGCATATACCCAGAAGATGCTACAACATGTAATAAAGTCACATACTCCACTATGCTCATAGCAGCCATTATTTATAATAGTTAGAAACTGGAAACAACCCAGATGTCCCTCAACAGAGGAATGGATACAGAAAATGTGATACATTTACACAGTGCAATACTACTCAGCTATTAAAAACAATGACTTCATGAAATTCACAGGCAAATGTATAGAACTTGAAACTATCCTCTTGAGTGAGGTAACTCAGTCATAAAAGAATGAACATGGTATATACTCACTGAATAAGTGGATATTAGCCAAAAAGTTCAGAATACCCAAGATTCACTTCACAGCAATCATTGGTCCCAGATGGAGGAGTTGGAGAAGTAACTGAAGCAGCTGAGGGAGTTTGCAGCCCCATGTAGGGAGCAACAGTGTCAACTTGCCTGACCCCCTACTGTTCCTAGAGACTGGACCACCAACCAAACAATACACATGAAGGGACCCATGGTTCAGGCCACATGTGTGGGAAAGGAGGGCCTTGTTAGCTATCAGGGGTAGAAAAAGCCGGTGGACCTGAAGGTGTTAGTTGCCCCAGTGTAGGGTATTGCCAAGGAGGAAATACAGGAGTGGGTTTGTGGGTAGGGGAATACCTTCATAGAGGCAGAGGAGGGGGAGGGAATTGGGGGTTTCCAAAGTAGAGATGTGGAAAGGAGGAAACATTTGAATTGTAAAGAAAGTATCAAAAAATAAGAATAAAAAAAAAAAGTTTTTACTAATCAAAAAAGAAGAAAAAAAATATGAGAATCCTTCTTCTTATCCTGGCAAGAGCAACATGAAGCTCTTCATTGTGTTACCTACTAACTTTCAAAGTCAATGCTAAACTCTAGGTTTCTTCAGACCCTGTTCATAAGCTCAAATGCTTTCTCCCATTGTCATGTAATCTTGTAAACCTTTGGCCTCTCCCATCTCCTTGCTTTCCCTGGAGACAGACTTGGCAGTTTGGAATAAAGTTTTTCCCTTTCACCCATGGAACACCTATTTTAGTTTCTTTACTGTCCCCTGTTTCATTCATCTGGTATGTGAAACCCAGGAATGGACCAGGGACCATTGAGTGGATTTGTATACCAATTGGTAAAATTTGAATTGGCACTAGAAGAACATTTCTTCTGGGGCTAGTGAGGTTCCTCTAAATGATGTGCTGATGAAGGGTTGGACTGAGAATGAATATTGAAGAGTCAGTCACCTGATGCCTCCATATCAAGGATATCAAGAGACTGAAGACAGGAAGAAAATGATTTCAGGGATATAGAACATAGAACTAGGGTTACATGGGGGAGAGGAATATTTGTCACCAGCGATTGTCATAATTGAGCACAAGGAAACCCAGATTTATATTAAGGGACCCACTGTTAGTGCAATAAGTTCAGAGTAGATGCAGGGACTCACTTTTTTTTTTTTGGTATGGTAATCAAGAATGAATTTTCAAGTTGAAATTACATTAAAATGTTTGACTAGTTCAGAGTACATGTATATTTTCACTCTGTATATTTTACAAAATGAAAAATAGGTATGCAGAGTAGTTGAAATTAGAATTATTTTTCATATCAAGTTAAAACAAGTTAACATTCCTTTATTTTTTGAATTGCACCTATTGTGTAATGCCTAATCTACCTTTATTAAAACATATGCTACATATATGTATATAAGATGCATAATCTATATTTAGGTTAAAATATTTTATATATAGAGATATATAATATGTATTAATAATAATATAAACATCTCTATAGCAGGTAGAATGGCCCTAAATGATGTTCACAGTAAAATGTTTGATACATTTTCATTCTGATTGACCCTAGTAATTACCTGAAACTTATAAGTATTTACAAAATGAATTCAATGACAGAACATATTCCAAAAGTTCACTGTGAAAATTAGCAAAAATTATATATATATAATTTATCTATCTATCAATCTATTTGTGTATTTATTTATTTATCTATTTATCTTTTTATCTATTTATTTATTTATTTATTTAAAACTCCAGATTTTATTCTCCTCCAGGTCCACCCTCCGACGGTTCTACATCTCATACCTCCATCTAGCCCCCGGCTCCACGAGGATGCCCCCAACCCCCCAATCCCCCACCCCACCAGACCTCTAAACTCCCTGGGGCCTCCAGTCTCTAGAGGATTAAGTGCATCATCTCTGACTAAGCCAAGACCTAGCAGTCCTCCATTGCATATGATCAGGGGATGGGTGGGCATATCAGCTAGCTTATGCTGCCTAGTAGCCTTTCAGTATCTGAGAGATCTCCAGGGTCCAGGTTGAGACTACTGGTCCTCCCACAGGGCCACCCTCCTCCCCAGTCTCTTCCAACTTTCCCCTGATTCAACCACAGAAGTCAGCAGCTTCTGTCAATTAGTTGGGTGGAAATCTCTGCATCTGACTCTTTCAGCTGCTTGTTGGGTCTTTCAGAGGGCAGTCATGATAGGTCCCTTTGTGTGAGTGCTCCATAGACTTAGTAACAGTGTCAGGCCTTGGGACCTCCCCTTGAGCTGGATCCCACTTTGGGCCTGTCTCTGGACCTTCTTTTCCTTAGGCTCCTCTCCATTTCCATCCCTGCTGTTCTTTCAAACAAGAACAATTAGGGGTTAGAAATTTGACTGTAGGCAGCCCTGTCTTTATGCTGGAGGTGGGCTTTACATGTTCCCCTCTCCAATGTAGGACATTTAATCTAAGATTCCTCTCTTTGAGTCCTGAGAGTCTCTCTCCTCCCAAGTCTGGTACATTATGGAGGGTCCCTCCTACCTCCCGAGGTTGCATGTTTCCTTTCTTTCTGTTGGCCCTAAGGGATTTCAGTCCTTTCTCCCCACCCAGTATCCAATCATGTTTGCCTATCTGCCCCCCCTCTTCCTTCCCAGGTCCCTTCCTCCCCCATTGTGGTTGGTTTCTTCTTCCTCCCAAATGGGGCTAAGGCATCCTCAATTGGGCCCTTCAGCTTGTTCACCTTTTTGAGTTCTGTGGGCTGTATCTTGGGTATTTGGTATTTTTTAAAATTTATTTATTTATTTAGCTAATAGCCACTTATTAGTGAGGACATACCATGCATGTTTTTTTGGGAGTCTAAGTTACCTCACTCAGAATGGTATTTTCTAGTTCTATCCATTTGCCTGCAAAACTCATGATGTCCTCATTCTTCATAGCTCAGTAGTATTCCATTGTATAAATGAACCACATTTTCTGTGTCCATTCTTCTGTCGTGGAACATCAGAGTTGTTTCCAGCTTCTGGCTATTACAAACAAGGAAGCTATGAACATAGTGAAATACGTGCTCCTGTGGTATGGGTATATTCCCAAGAGTGGTACTGAGGGGTCTTCAGGTAGTTCTATTTTACAAAGAAGGATTGATGTTGTACATTCCATCAAGGAAAATGTAAATTTTACAATTTAGTTTCAATTTTGCTTCACTTTCAGAAATAAACACAGCAGTGTGCTTCATTACAATCTAAACAACATCCTTTGGTAATATTACTAGAGAAAATTTTCTTGATGAGCATGTAACAGGAAGATCAAAAACTCTTTAAAAAGTGGTCCAAATGTGCCTGCAAGGGAATCCTAAGAGTGTTTCAATTTAGAGAACTTTCAAGTAGCAAAATATGGACTGATAATCCTACAATCTTAAACTACCAATAAGATGATATTAAAAATATTTTCAAAAAAAGTACTGCCTTGCGATCATGTACTACCCATATTTACTATCATACACATGAGTTGAATAAAACTTTTCTTTCTATCATATATTTAAACAATTATGATTTAATTAGAAACAAATTATGAAGAAGATATAATTCAGTATGGACATATAATGTACCAATTGCTTTGGTTTCATTGCACTCTGCATGCATGTAGAGAAATAGCTGTTCATTGAAGTATAACTCTTCAATTTAGATCTGTCATCTTAAAATCAAGGAATGTTTCACCTAAAACACTGTTTAAAGCATTTTGATTATAGAAAATAGAAACTCATTTACTTTAATTTTCATAATTAATCACATTTTTACTGTGTGATCATGACTAGTGTACCTTTTTTCTGAGTGTAGTAGCATGTACATACCCTTTTATAAAAGAATTAATTAACAACCTATGTGCTTATATCTGAATTTCTATATAGTTTTATGATCTGAGATACATAATGACACTTATTTGACAGGGAAGACTTTATCTATCATCTTTCTGTATCAACAGCAATTAATTATACATTGCCTGTAAGCCTTAAGTGCACCTTTTCTAAAAATCAATTACAAAACTCATTACTTTAGGAAAGAAGCTAATAACTCTTCAAAAATATGTATATACAAGAAGTCTATATCATTATGAGTGCATCTAGAAATCATAATGACTGAAGATCAGAAGAAGAAGACTAATAAAGTAGGAAGCAAGAATGAAATATAGAGTTGTGTGATATCTTTAATGATCTTGTTAAGAAAATTGAGTAAATGTATAAATAAGAATAGCATTAATCAATTTACAATTCCAAGTAATAGCAATCAACATTCTTTCTTTATATTTTTTTTCTAGGTAATTCAGACCATCAGTGCAATGGATAGGGATGAGTCCATAGAAGAGCACCATTTTTACTTTAATCACTCTGTGGAAGACACAAACAACTCAAGTTTTATGCTAACAGATAATCAAGGTAACTCCTTATCTTTAAGGGTCTTAGATGCAATCAATGATCTTTTATTTCAATGGGTTTGTTTAACTGATTATCTATAGTTTTGTAACACGATCCCACTGAGAAATAAAACAAAAAGGTACTTGGCAAAAATGGGAAAATGAACTCAAAATGAACTTGAAGAACAATGGTTCTATTTTTTCCTACAGTGCCTCAAACTAGAGAAGCAGAGTTGAAAATCATTAGTGTGGGGGCTAGAGATGTAACTGCTTTGTCTAATTTATGTAAGGCTATGAATTTGTTCTTTAAACTTGAATTTAAAATAGGAAGCTACACTTGATTATAAGATGCTAGAAAGTTTGATAAGCTCTTAAGTATTACTATGGTTGTGACATCACATCTTTTCATAACTGTCAGAGTCAATTATCAAATTATCTTATAGAGATAATTATCAAAGTAATGGCATTTCTTTAAGTTATAATGAGATTATCATGACTTATTTATGAATAGGTCACATAAACATAATATTTAAATATCTTTCTTACCTCAAGAAACAAAGATTTTTATTATTTGAAAAATAAGTATTCTAATGTCAGAATTTTGTTTGGAAAGGCTGATTTCCTGCTCCTTCTGAGTAAAACTGATAAATTATTAAAAAGTACACTTTTGCTTTTTCATTATCTTTAAGCAGATTTTTGTCTTTATCTAGATGTATATTTTATTTTTATACCTAGAGTTTATGAATTTGAAACATACTTGGATTGAAATGAATCTTGTTTTCTTGTTCTTATCAATTTGGTTTAATGGGTATAAACAAACTTTTTCATAATCAAAAGGTGTCCTTGTTTGTTTTCTGTTGCTGTGATAGAACACTGACTACAACCAAGTTGGCCAGGAAAGAATTTATTTGTCTTACAATTCATCTTGGTGAAAGCCAAATAAGGAGATTGAAGTAGAAACCACAGAGGAGCATGGCACATTGCCGCGTTTTCTATTGCTTGCTCAGCTCTCTTTCTTAGAAAACCTAGGTCCATCTGCCTAAGAGTGACATTAGTAGCCTCAGACCTCCAGCATCTACTAGCTGTGAAGATAATAACCCACATTCATTACAGTAGACCAAGTTTATTGAAGCATTCATTGACTGAGGTTCCCTTTATGTCAACTTGAAAAGATATCATAGAAGGTTATTCAATGTTAAAAACAAAACAAAACAAAGAACAAACCAACACAAAAACCTAGGAAAAGTTTTGGTATTCTTAGTTCTTAGTATTTGGGATTTAATGAAGAGTTTCTTTCTATGTGAAAGTACTCTTATTCATTTTTACTAATATTTTAAAGTTTTACTAATTCATATAGTATTATTTTCTTAGTGAACAAACTGAGATGACAAGTGAAGAATGCACGTCTTGGAATTTTATATGAAATATGACTTAGTAAAGTTACAGTAAAATGAATATCCTATTAAGATTTCCCTCCAAAATTGCATTATTTCTTTTTCTAGTTAGAATATATATATATTTTTAAAAGCACATGCTTTGGCATGTAAAATGAGTAGTCAGTGCAACTCATTCAAATAAAACTGAGAGCCTCATTATAGGTTTAATGTTAATACCTTCTACCAGCATGGATGCCTGAGTAGAGAAACATTTTCTTTTCTGTGCACTATTCATTCTACATTTCCAGGAACTTTGGAACTGATTCAAATAACCAATCTAATTACATAATTTATAGTCTTTTCAAATGATTTTGAGCTAGATATTTTAATATAAGACTAGTTTTTACTTGCACAGATATGATCGTATTTAAACATCTTTGTCTATAGTACCTATATTTTACTGATTTGATTTATAGTGTTGAGAATAAGTTGTGAATATGGGTTTCTGTTTTAGATAACACTGCTGTAATTCTGAGTAATAGAAACGGTTTTAACCTTAAAGAAGAGCCTGTCTTCTACATGATCATCTTGATTGCTGATAATGGAATCCCATCTCTTACAAGCACAAACACTCTTACTATACAAGTCTGTGACTGCGGAGACAGTAAAAGCACAGAGACTTGTACTAACAAGGGACTTCACTTTATCATGGGATTCAAAACAGAAGCAATAATTGTCATCGTGATATGTGTTATGGTAATATTTGGTAAGTCATATTGAATGGTCCAAATCTTAACTTGCAACAATCACTATGAGTATGTAAAGGAGGTAATTACAAAATAAGCTTTTCTTGCGTTTATTTGCTCTAAATAAGTTCAAAATTTAAAAACCAATAGAGTTGGTTTTAATGAATGCTGGTTGCATAAGTGCTCCAGTTAATATTAGAGCATTCTTTCTTAGAGGCTGTTTTTATAATGTATATGTTTACGTTGTCACTGTCCTTATGTAAGCAGGAATAAGGCATCAGTTTCCATTGTAGATGGTTGTGAGCCACCAGATGGTTGCTGGGAACTGACCTCAAGACCTTTAGAAAAGTAGCCAGTGCTGACTGCTGAGCCACCTGTCAAGCCTCCTTGGAAGTATATTTTATTCAGCTGCTTTAGATAACTGTTTTATTTTTAACATAGTATATCTGCTCAATTTATACTATTAATTTACTTTAATTGAAAACTGTTTATATTTTGATGATATAATAGTTCATTGTAGAAAGATCATATGAATGAAGTTAACATAATTATGATCAGCATTCATAATTTCTTTGTGTTGGAGTCACATGATTATTTCAATAATTTAAATAGCTAATACTTTATTATTAACTATGGATACCTTGCTATGCAAGAAGGCTTCAGAATTTATTATTCCTAAGTAATCTTTAGAGTTTTAACTTGAGCAAGATCCAAAACTGTTCACTCTGTTTCCATTGTACGTATGTCTAAACCATCAGCCATGAAGGTCAATGTATTCCACTTATTATTTTGCAAGTATTACTTATTTCTTTAGAATTATTGAGTTTACGGTGATGTCTTGAATATATCAAGGACAAGCATTACAAAATTTCACTATGTACCATGAGTCAGTTCTTTTTATGTATCATTTCTTCACCAGGGTTTATCTTTTTGATTCTTGCTCTGAAACAACGAAGAAAGGAGGCCCTATTTCCAGAGAAAACTGAAGATTTTAGAGAGAATATATTTTGCTACGACGATGAAGGTGGTGGGGAAGAAGACTCAGAAGCCTTTGATATCATAGAGCTGAGACAGAGTACAGTCATGAGAGAAGGAAAGTCACGGAGGAGCAAGAGCTCAGGAATCAGGAGCTTGTACAGGCAGTCCCTGCAGGTGGGCCCTGACAGCGCCATATTTAGAAATTTTATCCTAGGGAAGCTTGAAGAAGCCAATGCAGATCCAGATGCCCCCCCCCTTTGACTCACTACAGACATTTGCCTATGAGGGGACAGGGTCATCAGCTGGCTCTCTGAGCTCCTTGGGATCCAGAGCCACTGATCAAGAAGATGACTTTGACTACCTTAATGACCTGGGACCTCGTTTTAAAAGATTAGCATGCATGTTTGGTTCTGCAGTGCAACCCAACAATTAAGGCTTTCCAATATCTGCATGCAATAAGTATTAAGGTATATTTACATGAAATGACAGGCTTTTGAATTACCTACTCTGGCTTTCTGTCTGGTAGGAGACCTGATTTGTAGAATTATGATTTTTTTCAAGTACACAATCAGGATGATCTCCTGTTCAACACAGAGGTTGGAAGAGATGCTTCTGATCAGAGTTGATATATCACTGCAAACCATAAACACAACACTGACATGATCAGCTAGAATTTTCCTGTGTCATCCAGTGTAGATTCTCAACAATTCTGAAGGGCAAAATAAGAAAAGCTATCTTCATAGTTTTCCATCTATCTATTCTTTGACAAAGTAAATATGAAGCCTCTATGTGCACTAAGCTCTTGATATTGTGCAGAGATCAATTTTAACAACTGAGAGAATTCAGAGTGATTTCCTAAAGGTACACAGATATTTTCTTTATATTAATAACCAGTTGTCTGATTGAGATCCTATGAATTATTTTATTAGGAAGCTTTTAAAATGTTTACAGAGATTACTCTTTAATACTCCAAATTTGGCTGTATTTAATATATGAGTTAATCAGAGTTACATAGTAACTTGTGTTGTTTGATTATTCTGAGTTTTTGCAAAGAAGGAAACAAAGAGATATGCTTAGGAATTTTTATAGACTTATTTTTTCAGCAATTCCATATGCCTATCCTTTTCCTGTAAAATTACAATAATAAAATACATGCCAACTTTTTTTGTGATTAAATTATCACTAGTGGAACTGATGGAAAGTACAGAAAATTTTAAGTACATTTTACATTCTACTAAAATTGAGATAGCTAAATAACAACACTGTCGGATTAAAATTTGAATTATTATTTACTCCAAATATTATAATCATCTGCACTGTCTATCACTTTTCACACAAATAAAAACATGATGTCAGGCTCTTCATTTCTTTTCTGTTAGAAGCTTAGCATGTGGCTTATCACCCAGTGTCATTTTAAAATTATTGGATAAGAAATAAGAAGCAATGAAAAATTCTCGTAATAGCTTTATGGAGGAGCTAACCTGTTAGTCATAAAAGTTAAGGGTAAATTAGGCTATATGGTAATTGGTAATAAAACACAATATTTTAAACTGACTTTTAAAGAATGATTCTTATGTCTAAATCACGGTGGGGTTCAAAATTGATATTTCAATTGGAAATAATGTATTAAGTACAATGGTTTTAAAATATATGTGGCCATTTTTATACTTTATTACCTTGAATGTATATGTATATGAAATATTTCAAGTAATTTGTATCTAATAGGAGAGTTGAATAGCTATATTTTTCTTTGTATTCTGAAGCATACACTGCCATATAACATAATAAAGAGAAAGAATATCATTTTGGAATGGGAATCATTTTGTTTGTGCCATTGGTATTACTTATGAGATTATAAAGCAGTCACATTTGAAATATACCAGTTAAGATAGTATAAGTAGATGAGACATTTTCTGTTATTATAGATCATTATCCATCAGTATTGTTATACTCTTGGCAGAAAATAAAGTACAAAACAGAAATGTTACAAATGAAAACCTAAAATTTATAATTCACCTCGAAATATGTGCATTAGAAATTTATTATTCCTGTCACAAAGTCCTAATAGTCAAGAATATTATAGAAATGAATTATACTGAATAGAATCACTCCATGAGTGGCTATTTTGTATGTTTTAAAATAAGTGTTATAGAACCTTTGCTGTAAAACTGGAAAGTCAAATGAACAAAGATGATTAAATTCAAAATAAATAGACTAAAGAAAAAATTAGTTCTCGGGATCATAACAGGTGTTTTAAGCATACTCCTCCCTGCCATCTGCATTAACAGCTTATACAAGATATAAAATATATAATAGAGGGTCTATTGCTTATGACCAGTTAGTGTTTGCAGGTTAGTGAAAAACACACTGCGATTTATATAGTGATAAGATTTACAATACAGGACACACTTAAAAAGGGAATAACTATATTCATAGGTGTAGTAAAATATGTACAATTTTTTATCTTCCTACAGAGTAATATCTAATATTAGATACTTTATAAATTCTTAGAAACAATAATAAACAGTACTTGTAGTTGTTTATTTTCTCCCAAATCATGAGTACAGCCAAAATTCATGTTTCCCATGTTGAACACATTCCCTGGTTTTTGAGCAGTTTAATAACATCTATATTAACATAGTCATGAATATGTTACAATTTTATGTTAACAAGCTCTTCATCCAACTCTCATTCTTATATAGAAGCTTCTAATTGCAATTCTTTAAAATAAACAATATTTAAAGTCAATGATAGAAACCAAAACATATAAGCAGTACTAAGTTTCTCAGAATAATTTTGTGCTGCCTGATATGAGTGTGAGTTAATCTAATTTGCATAAATGTGAACGTGGGGTCCCTCTAATTTTTATAAAGCTCAGTTTATAATCTATAGAGAGAGGCTGAATCTTCTTATTCACATCATTATAATGAAGAATAGAAAATAAGCTGAAAAATAAAAACACTATTTAGATAGTGACCAATTATAAGTACTCAGTCAATGACAGAGCATCATGCTAGCATCTAATTTATGATACTCTAGCATCTAATTTATGATACTCTGATGCTAATCTTTCTTTTTCTTGCAAGGAGTGGCCCCAAAGCTTCTTAACATATGTGACAATAAACAACTATGCTCTGATCCATCCAGTGTTTATTACTTTCTTTACATGCACATGCTATCTTCCCTTTCTGTCGGTATTATTTGAGTCTCGCAATGTCATGTCATCTGTCACCGTCTTCTTTGAACCTTCCCTCTTATCCACTTCTCCTAACAGTTTGTATCTCATCAGTGATGATTTACCTGGGAAGACACACTAACTACTAATTTACTGTTAGTAGTGCATGCTTTGCCTATGCTTAAAAATGTACACCACTTAGCTATATATAATAATGATATAAAAGTATGTACTTTCCTTTCCCCTCCATTATTAAAATACAAACCAGTGTGGTGCAGATAATAAGAATTTTCTTCCTTTATATTTATCTTAAATAGTCCTCAGCACATGGAAAATGAGTAATAAATATTCTTGTTAGGATTTTTTTTTTTAATTTTGAGTGACTTTTAATTTTATGTTCAAAATTACAGATCAAGAATCGTTTGCTTTCCAGTCATATATTCTTTTGAAACTAAAATAGAAGTATAAAACAGGTTAAAATAAGATTCTTTCCAATGATTTAAAAAATAATTCCAATTGAAAGACATTTCAAACACCACAGAACTAAGGATCAGAAGACCACCTTAGAATCTCTTTACCTTTGAGGTAGCACAATAATGCTTAATATTTTTTAAAAATTATTATTGCAATGAGTTAAAACAAAACAAACACACAAAAAACAAGGAATCTAATCTTTGCTAAAGGTGGACTAAATGTTTTTTTTCAAATCCCCCATGAGGTGAGCGACAATTTTCATTCTTTTTCTTTTTTTAATTTTTTTTATAAAGGTAGCCCTGCAGAGTATAATAGGAAACTCATGGAAAGGCTGCTCCCCATAAAATAGACAGTAGAATCACAGAGGAATGTCTACAGTCAAGACAGGAGAGACAAGAGGTAATTGTAGAGAAAGATCAAAAACTACCCATATCTTGGTGAGATTGGTTTATATGTGCATTATCAAACCCAAAAATTTCTGTATCAACTGACTTGAGAATGATAAAAGATGACATTCATGGGTCCTTTCCTTTTTCTATGCAAAATGATTTCATCTTTTTAAAATGAAGACTGTGACGTGCCACTGTGTGCACAGGACACCGGGACACCAGCAGCACATAGTGTCTCCCCCACTACGAGTAGAGAACCTGGGCAATCAGTATGATGGGACCTCTCCAGCTGGAGCTGGTTTTTCTTTTCTTTCTTTCTTTCTTCCTTTGTTTGTTTCTTTCTTTCTTTTTCTTTTTTTCTTTCTTTTTTTCTTTTTTTTGCCACATTGCTACTGAATTTGCTTATTAAACTGCTCAAAGAAAAGCTCAATGCTGATTTCTGAGACTCTATGTCAGGAACATTGTCAGGGCCTGGTGCTGTGGTGACAGCCATCTTTCATCACCACCCAAGCTCCTGCAGACTAGGTGTACCTCCTTCATGCCCCCATCACACACACGCTGCGACACAGGGCCATGTTGGAGTGAAGGCTCACTCAGTAGCCACAGTAGAACTTGGACTTGATGCCATCTCTGTGAAAGAACAGCCATCAGTGAGGCAGGAGGGGTGACAAGGAGGACTCTGAAGCCTAGCCAGGGAAGTGTGAGGACAGGCTAAAGCGCACCCCTAGCAGCCTATAGGAATAACTCTGGCATGAGATTCTCAGCCAGCCCTTACCAATGCCAGCATGCAGGGTCGGAGAGCATTCAGTCTTTGTAAAGTCTGGGGCTGGACTTTTGGGCTACTCCTGGAGCCCAATGCACTGCTTATCTTCGCAAGAAATCAGGTATTATTCTGTCAGAGTACAGGTCTAATGTATTTAATAAAGCAATACCATAAAAAAGGACCTTAGAAAAATTTGGGATCACTATGAGGGTTTTTGAGTGTTGGCTGCCTGCTTCTTAGTACTATTTACAACTGTATAATTCTCAGATCTATAACATAGGCTACTCAGAGCAGTCTGAAGAGTCCTGCTTTTACTTCATGGAACACAAGAAAAAGTGACTAATTACAAAAATTGTGGCAACTCATCTACTTTGGACATTTCTGGTAGTTAGGGTTTCACAGTAATTCCATGTTTATACATGATAACCTGTCTTCCTTTGGCTATTATAGAGCTAGAGAGCAAACTAGAGCCTTGCACATGCTCTATAAGTGCTTTGCCACTGAACTTCACCCAGCCCCTACCCCAAAGATATCAAGTTTTGAAAACAGATATTTAGGACAAATGCCTGACTCAATGGACAAACTCCATGTATGTGAATACATCCAAGGTGAATTCTTTAAATAGAGAAATAATTTCTTTTAAAAAAATAGCTTATTTTTTAAGAGTTTAAAAACTGATGATTACTAGCCACACTATGCAAAAGAGTTCTCTGTGCAGCACCGTTTCCTGTTTGCTTCTTGCCATCAGCCAGTGAAAGGGACGTGGAAGGAGTAACTCAGGGAAGTACTCAGGTCAAATATAATAACACTTCCAGACCCTGGCTCCTTGTATCATCACCATGCTCTTCCCAGCTGAGCTAACCAGCCACCCCTGGCTCCTTAGAAACGGATAGCAATTTGTTTATGTAAGCAACACAGAGGTTAAACAAACAAACAAAAAATTTAGTAAAAACAAACAACAAAACCCCTAACCCAGATAACTTTTCCTGGCTACTACTGGCAAGAGTGCTGAATCCAAGATTCCTGCTAAGGAGAGTCCAAATTCTCAGCCTGCTCATAAGAACCTGCTGGGCCTTCAAGGAGGCCTTTTTCTGAGCTTGGACACAGCTATATAGTGTGTAGCTGCCAGCAAATAGTATAGAGTCTCTGGGGCACAGACCTCCAGTATAACTGATACCACCTTCCATTGTGACAGTAAAGCAGCAATTGTGATCACACTGTGGACAGAAGACAAATGAGGAGACTGAAGGCGCTAACATTTCCTCCCTTGAGAAGGACTGTGGAAGTGTCTACAGTTATTCAACAGGTTTCTGCAGACCTTAGAACTTTCAGAAGCAACAATAGCAGCAAGAGAGGAACGGGGAATGTTTATACTTTGGGCTTTGTATCAGGCACTTAAATTGCTGGAGAGAAATGCCATTCGGAACCAAATGTGAAACCTGGGTTGAAGTAATCATGACATAAGTGATCGAATGAGGGCTTTAGAAGCAAAGTGGAATGTGGGTGGAGACTCCGTCCACCTTTCAGTGCTGACTTTCAAGATTTCTTTTCTTTTCTTTCTTACTGAAAATTTAAACTTATCAATAAAGATAATATTTTGCCTATTAAACAATTTACCAAATAGTAAAAAAAAAAAATTTCAGTATGAAATATTTCAAACCATAGACTGAGATGAATCCCCATTCTCACAACTCTGATTTGATAATCATCAACAAATTTCCATTTATTTTTTTTATTTTTTTATTTTTTTTATTTTTTTTTTCATACTTTAAATGCCCTTAACCACAGCAATGACAGCGGCGGAGACAGCAGCAGGAACAGTTCTGCTGTTTTCTGTTCTTGTGTGTTCTTGTGGCTGACTGGAAGGTTTTGGTATCACACTGAGAAAGCTCCAAGATTCATCATATCTGCTGCCCGGGGTCCATCAGATCCAAGTTGGAGTCCAACATCTTCACCAGCTGTTCTTCATAAGGTGAGACGTTCCTCTTCATGATGTGCATGCAGGGGCCCAGAAGCCTCTCAAATGCTTGAACATCCATAACTAAACATTAGACATCTCCAACCACATAAGCAGAAGCAGCTCTGAGTTTGTTAGTCACCAGGGAAAGTACTGCCCCTTATGGCAATGCGCAACCTCAACCTCCTGGTTCCCACCATTTTTGTTTGTTTTAGTCTTGCTTCTAATCAGGATGATCACTTCTCCAGATTCTATAATATAAAAGCAGGAGGCCTTTTCATGCTGAGTGATTATTCGCTCTCTGTCCTCATAGATCTTTTCCGATGATCACATCTACAATTTTCATTCGTTCCGATATCTCTAGTAATTTAAAGAGTGGAACAGACTCATTTGATTCAAACATCTTCCTCCTCTTTGAATTGTTTTTCACCGTGATTCTTCTAAAAGTCACCGGGTCCGATCCCCAAAGGGAGCCATCTGAGGTGGTGACAATGTTAGCAGCTCTCAGGGTATTGTACATCACAGCTAGTTCTCTAAAACTGCCACGGTTGTCATACTGACCAACAGAACGTGTTTGATTATCTTTTGTTACTAAAATGTAATATGTTGCCCATTCTATGACATAAAAGTTGTCTTCATCATCTCCTTGGTCAATGACATGCTTGTCCGTTTTGACTACCTTTTCAAACATGGCATCCAGAACTTAAGAAAGCTGCTCCTGATTAAGGTTGTTGAAAAGAAGAACATCTTTACAAGTTTCCTGAAACCTGAATCTGCTCATCAGTTTTTGGGACGAATCGCCCTCGGATCATTATCTTCCTCTTTTTCATCAGGGTTAAAGATTTCTGCACAGACTAATACTCATCTAGTAAATTTGCTAGGAATCAGAACTTTCAGATCTACATTGTCTAAGCCCTAGTCACTATCCCTGTCCTCCTCAATGATGGGGACCAAGCTGGACACCTGCGTGTGAAAAGTCATCAGGGAGACAATGAACTTGTCTGATAACTGATGGTGGGCCTCGTGCAGGTGTGTGAAGCACCTCCACGGTGGTGTAGCCCTGCAGCAGCTCCATGAGCACCGCTGGGATCTGGATGTGGCTCATATGGGCGACAGCGGAGACCAGTGGGTGGGGCTGGCGCTCTTCACTCAGGCCGGTCTGTCACTCTGCACCCAGGGTCTCCCCTGCCGCCCTCCTCAGCCTTCCTCTTGTCCTTCCTTGTTCTGGTGGAGTCTGAGTTTGTTGTGCGGACTCTTTTAACAAGCCAGCCTTGCAGGCTGCTCTTGTCACCGGCCGCTGCCAGTCGCCACTGTGAGGACCACCTGTCTGGCCTTTTGTTAGGATTTAACAATGAAGTCAAACCTATTTTATTTAGCCACATGATGAATTTCTATGAATTATTTTCATTTCATATTAGAATATAATATAGAAGTAATGTTATTCAGAATAGGTCAGTTTAGGTTACTCCTTTGAAATGGAAAGTATTTTTTAAATATGTGACCTTGACAGTTTAGTATTGATAATAAAA
>JADRCH010000332.1:1259656-1348456 GCA_019843965.1 Rhynchomys soricoides
TTTTTTTTTTCTTTGAATATATGATTATTTTGGTGATTTCCCTATATTGAACCAAACCTGCATCCATGGGATGAAGACTACTTGATCATGTTAGATGATCATTTTGATGTGCTCTTGGATTCAATTTGTGAGAATTATAAGGAAACTTGTTGTGGAGTTTTCTTTCTTTTTTGGGTCTTTTTGTAGTTTGGATATCAGTGTAACTCTAGCTTCATAGAAAGAATTGGGTAGTGATCCTTTTGTGTCTATTTTGTGTCATAGTTTAAAGAGTATTGGTATTAGATCTTCTCTGAAGGTCTGATAGAATTTTGCCCTAAAACCATCCAGGCCTGGGCTTTTTTGGGTTGGGAGACTTTTAATAACTGTGTCTATTTCCTTTGGGGCTACAGGAATATTTAGATGGTTGTATCTGATTCTGATTTAACTTTGGTACCTGATATCTCTCTAGAAAATCATCCATTTCATCCAGGTTTTCTAGTTTTGTTGAGTGTAGACTTTTGTAGTAGGATCTGATTATTTTTTTTAATTTCCTTATTTTCTGCTTTTATGTCTCCCTTTTCATTTTTGATTTTGTTAATTTGGATACTGTCTTTGTACCCTCTGGTTAGTCTGCTAAGGATATGTTTATCTTGTTGATTTTCTCAAAAACCAGCTCCTAGTTCTTTCTATAGATCTTTTTGCTTCTTCTTGGTTGATTTCAGCACTGAGTTTGATTTTTTTTTCCTGCCTTCTACTCCTCTGGGATATATTTGCTTCTTTTTGTTCTAGAGCTTTCAGATGAGCTGTTAAGCTACTAGTGTATGGCCTCTCCAATTTAATTTTGGAGGCAGTCAGAGCTGTGAATTTTCCTCTTAGCATTGCTTTCATTATGTCCCATAAGTTAGTGCCTTCATTTTCAATGAACTCTAAAATGTCTTTAATTTCTTTCTTTATTTTTTCCCTGACTAAGTTATCATTGAGTAAATAGTCATTCAGTCTCCACAAGTATATGGGCTTTCTACTGTTTTCATTGTTATTGAAGATTAGCTTTAGTCTCTGGTGGTCCAATAGAATACATGAGATTAGTCAATGTTTTTATATCTGTTGAGGTTTATTCTGTATCTGAGTATATGGTTGATTTTTGACAAGATACCATGAGGTGCTGAGAAGAAGGTATGTACTTTTGTTTTAGGATGAAATGTTCTGTAGATATCTGTTAAATCCATTTGGTTCAAAACTTCTTTACGTTTCACTGTGTTTCCTTTAAGTTTCTGTTTCCATGATCTGTCCATTGGTGAGAGTGGGGTACTGCAATCTCCTACTATTATTGTGTAGGGTTCATTGTGTGTTTTGAGTTTTAGTAGGGTTTTGTTTACAAATATGGGTACCTTTGCATTTGGCGCATAGGTATTCAGAACTGAGAGTTCATACTGGTGGATTTTTCCTGTCATCATTATGGAGTGACCTTCCCCATCTTTTTTGATAACTTTTTGTTGAATGTCTATTTGTTGTATATTAGGATGGCTACTCCCAATATGGTTCTTGGGACCATATGCTTGGAAAAAAATTTTACATGCTTTTAGTTTGAGGGAATGTCTGTCTTTGACTCTGAGGTGTGTTTCCTTTATGCAACAAATTGTTGGATTCTGTTGTCTCCAATCTGTTAGCCTATGTCTTTTTATTGGAGAATTGAGCCCATCAATGTTGAGAGATATTAGGAACCAACGATTGTAGCTTCCTGTTATTTTTGGTGTTATTGTTGGAATCATATTCGTGTGATTTTCTTCTTTGGGTTTGTTGTGTAAAAAATAATTTCTTGCTTTTTGGGGTATAGTGTCTTCCTTTTGTTGGATTTCTTCTTTTATTATCCTCTGTAGGGCTGGATTTATAGAAAGATACTGTGTAAATTTGGTTTTGTCCTGGAATATCTTGTTTTCTCCATCTATGGTAATTGTGAGGTTTGTTGAGTATTTTAGCCTGGGCTGGCATTTTTGATCTCTTTAGGTCTGTTTGATATCTTCCCAGGCTCTTCTGGCTTTTAGAATCTCCGGTGAGAAGTTTGGTGTAATTTTGATGGGACTGCCTTTATATGTTACTTGACCTTTTTCCCTTACTGTTTTCAATATTATTTCTTTGTTCTGTGACTTTGCTAGTTTTGTTATTATATGATGAAAGGAATTTCTTTTCTGGTCCCATCTATTTGGTGTTCTGTAGGCTTCTTGTATTTTTACATGCATTTTTTTTCATTATGTTAGAAAAGTTTTCTTCTATAACTTTTTGAAGATATTTGCTGGCACCTTGAGTTGGGAATCTTCACTCTTTTCTATACCTATTATTCTCAGGTTGGGTGTTTTCATTGTGTCCTGGATTTCTTGAATATTTTGAGATAGGAGATTTTTGCTTTTTGTATTTATCTTGACTATTGGTCTATATCTTATATCTTCTGCTGATGAGATTCTCTCTTCTACCTCTTGTTTTTTTTGTTTGTTTGTTTGTTTGTTTTGTTTGTTTGTTTGTTTTTTTGGTTTTTTGAGACAGGGTTTCTCTGTGTAGCCCTGGCTGCCCTGGAACTCACTATGTAGACCAGGCTGGCCTCAAACTCAGAAATCCAAGTGCTGGGATTAAAGGTGTGCTCCACAATTGCCTGGCTCTCTTCTACTTCTTGTATTCTGTTGGTGATGCTTGCATTTTTGACTCCTGTTCTACTTCTTATGTTGTTCATCTCCAGAGATGTCTCCCTTTGAGTTTTCTGTAATGATTCTACTTCCATTTTTAGATCTTGGACAGTTTTATTAAATTCTTTCACCTGTTTGATTGTGTTCTCCTGTATTTCTTTAAGGGATTTATGCATTTCCTTTTTAAGGGCTTCTACCTATTTACTTGGTTTGTTTTTTGTTTTTTGCATTTTTTTCTGCATTTATTAAAGAGAGATATTTATGTCCTCCTAAAGTCCTCTATCATCTTAATGAAATGAGAGTCTCGATCTAAATTTTGTTTTAAGAGTGTGTTTGCATATCCAGGACTTTCTGTGATGGGAGAACTGGGTTCTGATGTTGCTAAGTCAAATTGATTTCTGTTGCTATCTGATTTTCTCTGGGTGTTATCTGAATTCCCTGTCTCTGACCAAAGCCTGTCCTTCCTATGATCCTGTGGTCTTGGAGGTGAGGAGTCAAGCCAGGGGGAAGGGTGTGGAATCAGGTTTCTGCTCCCTGAGGGCACAGGTTGGAGCCAGTAGGGGTCCTGGTATCTATCTGGACTGGAATCTGCTTCCCTGGGTCTCAGGAATCCTGAATCTCAGGAATCTCTGGGCAGGCTTTAAGATCTCACCAGTGAAGCTGGATGTGTCTGAGTACCTGAGGGGTGGAGTTGCAGCTGGGGTGTGTGCTGTGAGAGATAGAGTCCAGTGCTAGTTCTCTGCTCCCAGCCAATGAAGGTGGGAGTTGGAAGGCCTAAGTTACATTTATAAAACTATACTTACAGTTTGGATTTCTACACCTGTATTTAATATTGTACACATGGTGGCTATGATTATTACATTTAGAAGAATTTTCAGAACCTAATATTTTAGTACATGTCAGATATAACAAATATCCACTGCACAAAAGGTCAAAGAAAGACAGAAGGATAAAAATTTGTATCAAGCCACTCTTTCAACCCCTTCATATAAATTTTCATAATATACATATGAAATGGAGAAAATATTGAGTGGTTTTGAAACTTTGTAGTAGGACAAAAAACAAGACAAACACTACAACAGTGAAGTATCTAAAGACATCTGGAAGTGCCCAATGACATCATAGTGTAATTGCTGTTCTTCAGTGTATTTATGGGGTAGATTACCTTTATTGATTTATAGATAATGAGCCATTCCTTTATCTCTGAGATGAAGCCAACTTGATTATGCTTGGTAATCTCTTTGATACGTTCTAATATTTAGTTTGCAAAAATTTTGCATGCATGTTCATCAGAATTTGTTATTGTTTTATTCTTTTGTCTTTTCTGGTTTTAATGTAAATGTATGGAATTTGTAAAAAGAATTTAAGAGTGTTCCCCCTTTATTAATCTTATAAAGTGATGTTAGGAGTATTAGTGCTGAAGATCTAGCAGAATTCTGTGATTTATACATGTGGGCCTAGGCTTTTTTAAAGTAGATGATAGGTAATCATACCTTATATCTCATTGGATTATGAAATCCATATATATTAATTCATTTTGATTCATCACTGATAGGAGATAGGTGATGGACAGGTGAGCAGGAAGTAGCAACCATTTTGAACTCATTGGTAATACATATGTATATATATATTAGGATGTGAAATGAAACCAACCAAAATTCAAAGACCATCTACCTCAGTGAAATTCTTAGAAGTCCAATGGTGTGGGGCATGCAGAGTTATTCCTTCCAAGGTGAAAGATAAGTTATTGCACCTGACCCCTTCCACCACCAAGAAAGAAGCATATTTAGTGGGTCTATTTGGATTATGGAGATAGCACATTCTTCACTTGGTTGTGTTACTCAGACCTATTTACCAAGAGATTCAGAAAGCTGCTAGCATTGTGTGGTACCTGGACCAGGAGGAGGCTTTTCAACATGTCCAGGCTGCTCTATCTCTTGGACCATGTAATCCAGCAGACACTATGGTACTTGACGTGTCAGTGGCAGACAGAGATGCTGCTTGGAGCCTCTGGCAGGCCCCTGTAGGTGAATCACAGAAGAAATTTTTGGGATTTGGGAGAAAATCTCTACCACCTTTTGCAAACAACTATTCTTTCTTTAAAAAACAGCTCTTGACCTACTATTATGTGAACTGAACTACCCATCATGAGCTGGGTGTCATCAGACCCTCCAAGTCATCAAGTAGGATGTGTACAACAGCAATATATTATCAAATGGAAGTGGTATATACATGATCAGGCCTGAGTATGTCCTGAGGGCACAGCAAGTTACAGAAAGAAGTTGGTCAAATGCCTATGTTTTCTACTCCTGTTACAATGCGATCTGCTGCCAAGCATTCACCTATAGCCTCAAGGAGTGTTACCTGTGATCAGGTGACTGAAGAAGAGAAGACTAGGACCTGGTATACTAATGACTCTGCAGATTATGCAGGCACCACCCAGAAGTGGACAGCTGCAGCATTACAACCCCTTTCTGGGACAACCCTAAAAGATACAGGTGAAGAAAAATCTTCACAATGGGCAGAACTTCAGGCAGTAAATATGGTATTACAGTTTGTTTAGGAGAAAAAATGGTCAGATGTATGATTGTTCACTGACTCTTGGGCTGTACAATGGATTGGCTGGATGGTCAAGGACTTGGAAAGATCACGATTGGAAAATTGGTGAGAAAGACATTTGGGGAAGAAGTATGTGGCTAGGTCTCTCCTAAAGGGAAAAGGATGTGAAGATATTTGTGTCCAGTGTAAATGCTCACCAAAAGGTGACTTTAGCTGAGGAGGAGTTCAAAAATCAAGTGGATAAGATGACCCGTTCTGTGGAGATTCAGCCTCTTTCCCTAGCCATCCCTGTCATTGCTCAATGGACACATGAAGTGGATAAGATGACCTGTTCTGTGGAGAGTCAGCCTCTTTCCCCGGCCATCCCTATCATTGCTCAATGGGCACATGAACAAAGTGGCTATGAAGGCCAAGATGGGGGTTATGATTGGGCTGAACAACGTGGACTTCCACTCACCAAGGCTGACCTGTCTACAGCTGCTGCTGAACACCAGATCTGCCAACAGCAGACACCAACACAGAACCCAGATATGGCACCATTCCTCCAGGTGACCAGCCAGCAACCTGGTGGCAGGTTGACTACATTGGACCACTTCTTTCGTGGAAAGGACATTTTGTTCTTACTGGTGTAGATACTTATTATGGATATAGATTTGTCTTTTCTGCATATAATGCTTCTGCCTAAACCACCATTTGTGGACTTAAGGAATGCCTTATCCATTGTCATGGTATTTCACACAGTATCGCTTCGGACCAAGGAACTCATTTCACTGCCAGAGAACGGTGACAGTGGGTCCATGATCATGGAATTCACTGGTCTTACTATGTTCCCCATCATCCTGAAGCATCTGGCCAGAGAGAAAGCCGGAATTGCCTTTTGAATACTCAGTTTCAGCACCAATTATGTGGTAGCAGCATGGAGGCTGAGGCAGAGTTCTATAGGAGGCAGTATATGCTTTGAGTCAGCGTCCAATATATGGTACAGTTTCTCCCACAGCCAGGATCCATGAGTCCAGGAATCAAGGTGTGGAAATTCACTATCACTAGTGATGACCCTCTAGAAAAAAAATTTGCTTCCTCACCTAGAAGTTTTGGTTCCAGAGGAAGTAGTGCTCCTACCAGGAGCCACAACAAACATCCCATTGGACTGGAAGCTCAGTCTTCTCCCTGGTCATTTTGGGCTTCTAATGTCCTTAAACTAACAGGCTAAGAAATGAAAAACAGTGTTAAGAGGTGTGATAGATTCAAATTACCATGGGGAAATTGGATCATAGACACTCCACAATGCAGGCAAGAAGGATTATGTCTGGAGTGCAGGAGATCCCTGAGGGCATCTCTTTGTACTACCATGCCCTGTGATTAAAGTCAATGGGAAACTACAACAGGCTAATCCAAGCAAGATGACAAAGGACACAGACCCTTCAGTAATGAAGGTATGGGTCACTCCTCCAGGAAAACATCTGAGACCTGCTAATCTTGCAGAGGGTAGAGGAAATACACAATGGGTAGTAGAGGAAGGTAGCTATAAATACCAGCTAAGGCCACAAAACCAGTTGCAGAAATGAGGATTATAAAGTAATATGAATGCTTCTGTTTTATTTTTTTAAGAATATATTTGTCTTTCTTCCAATTTCTTTAATTTGTGTTTAAGTTGAGATACTAAAATAATGTTCCCAAGTAACATTGGCTCATGTTAAATTTATGAATGTGTTTGCGATTGTACAAGGAACACTAATACCATGTTAGGAGCATTCTGGACCTTGTTATTGTTTCATGTGTGTCAAGTTGACAAGGGGTGGATTGTAGTGGTACTCCTGGTTGTCAACTTGAGTATATCTGGAATAAACTACAATCCAGAATTGGAAGGATCACCTGTGATTTTTATCTGGATGCTGGGAGATACCAGTTTCTGACCTGGATCTTGGCATACTGGCTATGACTCCCAGAAGACTAAGGCAGGGAGATCTCTGAGTTCAAGGTCATCTGGGACAAAGCAAGTCCCAAATTCTGGCATGGCCGCACACACCTTTAATCTGGGCGACACCATCTCTTGGAGACCTACATAAGGACACTAGAAGAAGGAAAATTCACTCTCTTCTTCACCTGTGTGCCTTGTAGGACTGAGTAACTGCTAGATCCTTAGACATTCATTCAGAGCTGCTTCTGACCATTGTTTGGGAGTTGGACTACAGACTGTAAGTCATCAACAAATTCCCTTACTATATAGAAACTACCAATAAGTTTTGTGACTCTAGAGAATCCTGACTAATACACTGCTCATAAAACATTGATGGTACTTTGAATCTTTATGCCTTCTGGTCTCTGAAGATGTAAGTTACATGAACCTTCCTACAGCAGAGAGAACAACTCAGACGTTGGCTACACTTGTCCCAGTAACAGTGTTACCACCCTACCTGAGGAGAAGAGAATGTCAGTAACTATGATCAGGAGATAGTACCAACATGCACAGAAGTTTATATCTCATTAGAGTTGGGTATTAGGGTTACACAGAGAAACCCTGTCTCAAAAAACCAAAAAAAAAAAAAAACCA
This sequence comes from Rhynchomys soricoides, assembly GCA_019843965.1. Classification (NCBI taxonomy): domain Eukaryota; kingdom Metazoa; phylum Chordata; class Mammalia; order Rodentia; family Muridae; genus Rhynchomys; species Rhynchomys soricoides. The sequence goes on from JADRCH010000332.1 coordinate 1,267,421, forward strand.
ACCAACCAACCAACAAACAAAAAACAGATACACTGAATCTAATGAAGAGAAAGTGGAAAGTGGGGAAGATCCTTGAACACTTGGGCACAAGAGAAAACTTTCTGAACAGAACACCAATGGCTTATTCTTTAAAAGCAACAATCGACAAATGGGAAATTATAAAATTATAAAATGGAAAAACTTTGTAAAACAAGGGACACTATCAATAGTGTCCCACAGATTGGGGAAAGATATTTACTAACCCTACGTCTGATATAGAGCTGATATCCAAAATACTAAAAGAAGTTAGGAAGGCCGACTCCAGAGAACCAAATAACCCTATTAAAAAGCAGAGTACAGAGCTAATAAGGAATTCTCAAGCAAGGAATTTGGAATGTCTGAGAAATGCTTAAGGAAATGTTCAACATCCTTAGTCATCAAGGAAATGCAAAACAAAATGACCCTGAGATTTCAGCTCACGCCAGTCAGAATGGCTAAGATCAAAATCACAATTGACAGCAGATGTTGGGAGAATGTAGAGAAAGAGGAACATCTCCATTGCTGGTAGGACTGCAGTTTAGTAAAACTATTTTGGAAATCAGTCTGATGATTCCTGAGAAAATTGGAAATAGTTCTGCCTATAGACCCAGCTATACCTCTGTTGGGCCTATACTCAAATGATTACAAGGACACATGCTCTACTACTTTCATAGCAGCTTTATTTATAATAGCCAGAAGCTGGAAATAACCCAGATATCCTTCAACAGAAGAATAGATATAGGAAATGTGGTAGATATACACAGTAGAGTACTATGCAGTGATTAAAAACAATGACTTTATTAAATTTACAGGCAAATGGATCAAACTAGAAAATATCAACCTGGGTGTAGTAACCCAGACACAAAAGAACACACATTGTATGTACTCACTAATAAATGGCTACTAGCCCAAAAGATGACAAGACCTATGTATGATACAACCTACAGACCATATAGAGATTACAATGAAGGAAGATTCTAGGGTGGATGCTTCAGTCTTGCATGGGATGGGAACAGAATGATTGTGGGATGCAGAAAGGAGAGCGGGACAGGGACAGAGAAAGAAGGAGGAAGAAATACGTTGGCAGTATCAGAAACCAAAGGAAATGTGAGAGGGGTACAGAGAGCAAGCAAATTGAATAAAAATAGGTAGCAAGGAGGATTAGAAACTGGAGATAGCCACTTCAGGGTCCCAATCATCCGAGAAGCATGAGGCTCCCAGGACCCAGTGGGATTGACTTTAGCTGTAATGCACAGAGAAGGGTGAAATAGAACCGGTGGAGAACACCTCCAATAGATAGGCATGGCCCCTGGTTGAAGAATGGGGCTACCCACACATCTCAAAGTTGTTGGTTTTTTTTTTTTTTTTTTAACTCAGAAATGTTCCTGTCCAAAGGAAGAACAGGGACAAAAAATGGAACAGAGACTGAAGGAAGGGCCATCCAGGTATGGCCTCACCTGGGGATACATTGTGTCTGCAGATACCAAGTCCAAACCTGTTGTCATGGTCAAGAGGCATTCATGGAACCAAGTATGGGAGTTCCTGGGGAGGTATGGCCAGCGACTGACCAATGCAGATATGGATGCTTGGAGCCAACCATCAGACTGAACTCGGAACCTGTTGGGGGTGGTGACAGAAGGACTGGAGGAGCAGAGAGAGATTGCAACCTCATTAGAAGTACAACATAGGCTGGCCTGACTACCAAGTTCTCCCAAACGTGCGTGTATGCATGCGTTTCCTTCTTTCGATTTTGCTAGAGTAAGAGTAATAGAAGAATTTTAATCTAGCAAACATGTCTCCTCTAGCAGGAGATCACATTCTAAGACCTAAGTTTGTGTGATCTGGCTGGAATACAGGGAAGCCTTTAGGACATACCTCTAGTCCCAAACATTGATGTCTAATTGAGAGGCATACAGGTGATGAGTCAGGGAAGTATTTGGCAGAGTGAAAGAGAGATGGCATTCATCCAGTTCTATGAAGGATAGGAAATAGAGGCACTGCTTATGAGCAGTGCATGGGGGAGAGTGGAACTCATTTGAGTTCTGTTGAGTTGATTTAGTTCCATAAAGTTACTCTTGTCTATGCAGTTGTTGGACGCCTGAAGGTTGCAACTACCAGTAGTTCCCCCTCACAAAGACATGAAGATCGAGAGCAATGCAATCAGCAAGAGATTTATTATTTCCGATGCATTGGGTTTGTCCTGCACATGAGGCGCAGAGGTGACCCCGTGGAGCCTGTTCAGGGACCTTATATATGATTTTAGAGCAGCTGCCATTAGGAACAATGTGATTGGCAGAACAGTGTGGCTTTTAAACTGGTCTTTAGGGAATGAGGTAGCAGGGGCTTCCAGCCTATGTGCCTTCTAACCTCTTTCTTCCCTGTGCTTGGAGGGGGGAGGGGAGGAATTCCCATCCCACAGGGAATATGTGCTAGCTAGGTGGCCTTATCTCCTGAGAGGGGAGGAGGGGAGAAAAATCATTTCTTTCACAGTCAATGTAGTCAAGTTCATGGAGTTTAGAGGCACACACACACACACACACACACACAGAAGGTACACACACATACTTACTCAGACATCACTACTACCACCACCATTACTATTACCATAAGACAAAATAACAGGAATAAAAATCACTGCTTATTGATATCACTCAGTATTAATGCTCTCAATTATATAATAAAAGACAAAGACTAAGAGAATAATTGGGAAAACTGGGTCCATCTTTATGCATCAACAAAGAAATATCATCAAAGCTAGACATCACCTCAGGCTTAAGGTGGGAAAATATTTTTAAAGCAAATTCACGTAAAAATCAAGATGGTAGAGTGACTATTAATATCTAACAATATATACATTGAAATAAAATTAGTAAAAAAAAAAAGATTGGAAAGACCACTTAATAATCTTCAAGAAAAATTAAACCAAAATATTCTCAACTCTTTACATCTTAACATCTATAGTCGAACACAAGGGTACCCACATTAGTAAACAGTACATCACTAAAGCTTAAATTATTCAGTGAATCTCATATATTGATACTGAGAAACTTCAATATTCTATTCTCACCAACAGACTTGTCATCTCAAAATTAAGTAGAAATACTGGAGTGAACATTATTAACCAAATGTACCTAAGAAATATGTACAGAAAATTTCACTCAAACACTAAAGAATACATCATTTGTCTGAACCTCATGGAATTTCTACATGTTCACCTCTACTTGAACACAAAATAAGTCTCAACAGATGAAAGAAAATTTGAATTACTCCCTCCCTCTTCTTAGGCTACACTAAATTAAGTCAGAATATCAAGAAAAACTGGAACCATGGGAAGTTTACAAACTCATGGAAAATGACCAACTCTCTAATGAATAAAAAATGAAACAAGACAGAAGTAAGGACATAAAGACCATTTAGAATTCATAGAAAATTAAAACACAGCATACCCAAACTTATGGAATGCTTGGGACCAACAGGCTTAGGATTTTTCTTATTAACCTAGGTAACTCCATTTTGTTTTAGAGTTAGGTTTGGAGTGATCTTAGGCCTAAATTTCTACTTCTGAGAAGTAACCGAAAGCTTCCCAGAGACCAGGTATCCCTATTGTGAATGAGCAGTTAAGCAGTATAGATAGTGCATCCTATTTGTGTAAGGAATTGTGGGGAGCCAAACCCATGAAATTACCCGCTGTTCTGTGAAGCACAGTCAGTTAAGGTGCAAGGTCAGAAAGGACTGGGAGTCTGAGGTCTCAGGTAGCAGGAATTGAAAGAATGTCTGGTATTTCCCGAAAACCAGTCACAAAAGTGGGTTGGCCTTGAGCCATGTAAAACCTTCCCGCCTACCTGTCTTTTTTTTTTTTTTTTTTCTTAAAAGAGGAAGGGCTTATTTGACTCATGATTTCTACAAATCATCATGGCAGAGGAATGGTGTTTCCATGATGTGGACTTTTTTTTTCACACTTTATTTACATTTCAAATGTTTTCCCCTTTACAGATCTCCCCTTTGGAATCTCCCTATTCCCTCCTCCCTCCCCCTGCCACTATAGGGGTATTCCCCCAATCACCCACTCACCTACTCCCTCCTTCACATTCTCCTATACTGGTGGAATCTAATACCCTCAGGCCCAAGGACCTCTGCTCCCCCTGATGGCTAACAAGATCCTCCTCTGCCACATATGTGGCCAGCACCATGGGTCCCTCCATGTATAGCCAAAAAACTGGAAACAACCCAGATGTCCCTCAATAGAGGAATGGATGCAGAAAATGTGCTCCATTTACACAATGGAATACTACTCAGCTATTAAAAACAATGACTTCATGAAATTTGCAGGCAAATGGATGGAACTTGAAAATATCATTCTGAGTGAGATAACACAGTCACAAAAGAATGAACATGTTATTTACTCACAGATAAGTGGTGATTAGCCCAAAAGTTCAAAATACCCACGAGTCACTTCACAGCAACTGTAGGGTTGAGTGTGAGGTCCCAGAAGGAGGAGTTGGAGAAAGGACTGAAGGAGCTGAGGGAATTTGCAGCCCCAGGGAGGGAGCAACAGTGGCAACTGGCCTGACCCCTAAATGCTCCTAGAGACTTAATCACCCGCCTATCTTTTTAAGCTGCTGTCCTGAAATAAACTTTGAGAGCTTTATCAGATTATAGACTTGCTCTCCATCCTTGCTGTCTCTTGTCTCCCATTCGTCCATCCCTCCTTAGGTCCACGTCGATGACCCTGTGGGCCAGGGCAATGGAACACAAGTGGATACATTAAAAAACAACAACGAAAAACAAAACAAAACAACAATAACAACAACAACAAAAAAAACACTGAAAATTTCTCATAGTAGGAACTTAACAGTGTACTTAATCATGTATTCCCTTCCCTCGTATTATTGTTATTTAGTTGTTATGACAAATATTCTATATATGAAACTTTGTTACAATTTGCTCCTCTCAACATATGCTGCCTGTTATGCTTTGGTTCATTTTTATACTCGCAAATATCGTTCCCTGTGTAAACCTCCCATGTCACATGCAATTATGTCCTTTATTTTCCCTATCATAGAGGGTATTCCTCTATTGTAGCTTAGTCTGTTCTGTCTTAACTCTGTTCTGTTAAAAGTATTTGACTTTGAAGTAACCTCAATTTTTAGCATGTAACTCTACTATTCATCCATAATTCCTCCCCATGCAGCTATTTCTTTGAATGGACACTTTCTGCATAGAGATTATCATATACAGTACCTCTCACAAGATACAGATTTTCTTTAAATAGTGGCTATTCCTGTCATTTCTTTAAAGCAAGGGCTTGTAGATCATTTTATTCTTATCTAATTTAACAGTGAAGTGGGTTTAGTGTTTTACTAAAGAATTATGGAAACTTTCTAAAATATGAATTTGTCAGGATATAACTACAGTATCCTTATGGGGAATTTTATTTTGAAACATTATCCACTGTGAATCAGTATACTAGGCATACAAATTAGTACCAAGAAATTACACTATGGAATAAATTTGAAGCATTTTCTCTATCCACATTAACATTTTCCTAACTTTCTACATGCATCCAGAAATACATTAGCAAAGGAATTTTATGCCAGTTACTTCAATTGCCTGGTCCCAGTGTGATGCTTTAAATGACATGAATCTACAGGGCTACTTATCCCTTTATTTTCATTTTTTAATATTTCTTTAACCCTTTCTGGAATTGACTGTTTTACTCATTTCTTGCTCCCACTTATATTAATCCTGACTTATATTGAAACTTATATCGTTAATAACTATAGAGCATAGCACATAGCTGTGTGTTTAATAGTCATCAATGAGAACCAAAGGTAGGTTTTCATGGTAGGTATAAATTATTATTATTATTATTATTTATTATTATTATTAGTGAGTATAGCTTGTATCTTTATTAATAATTTGAGAAATGTGATTTATAGATACATATTAGTGAATGACTATCATAGTTGAATAATTCAAAACTTACAAAATTAAATTTCAAATTTGTTCATCAGCATTTGATTTTTGAGATACTACATGTTCTCAAACTGCTCTTTTCTGGAAATGGAATTAGTTTGTTCCTTCTCTATTAACTACCCCACATTTAAATTATAGTGGTCTGAGAAATTTGCTCAGGTTTTCTTCTATGTTGGTATAATAAACACTGACCGAAAGCAACAAAAGGAGGGAAGATTTTATATTATTTTCTGTCATCAAGGACCGCCAATCAGGAACTCAGGAAAGAACATGAAAGTAGGGATTGAAGCAAAGGCCTCTGAGGAATGTTGTTTACTGGCTTGATCCCTCTGTCTTTCTCAGTGACTTTTCAAATAAAGTTCAGATCTACCATAGTAGACTGGGTCCTCTTACATCAATTAGCAATTAAGAAAATAGCCCTAAAGGCTTGTACTCAGGCCAATCTGAATAAGTCAAATTCACATTCACAGTTAAGATTCTGTTCTCTAACCTGTGTCAGGATGACAACTTAACAGCTGTGCTTAACAGCAACATTCATGCTCCAATTCAATATTATCAAGCTGTGTTGACAAGCCTTTCTCAGAAAATCAAACATGTTGAGCAGGACTAATCATCTCTTTGAATTTCATGTCATTTCACCCCAATCCTACTCATCTTGTCCCTCAATATCCCTACACTACCTTTGTACCTTTCCCTCTCCTCTAGAATAAAATAAAACAATGTAAAAAATTAAAAAAATAAAAAACAATAAAAACCCATGTCACTATAAAAGCTGTGGTGTGTTACTGTGTGTCATGCAGAATACCCTCTTTTCCAAAGAGCTCCACTTGCAAATATTCATTGCAATGAATCGTTGGTCAGGTTCAAAGCCTTTGAGTTCTACAACACTTTTTCTACTGTGTCCATATAGGGACTCCTCTCTGATATGTTGATGCCATGTGTCATAGAGATCCTGCAGCTTTAGATCTGTCAAACTGGCTCCTTCACATGTTCCAGCAGTTCATAGATGAGTAGGTGTTGGGGTTGGCTAACTCAGAAGCCTGGATATGGGTCTGGGTGGAAACTGAGTTTGTCTACCCACTAGCGCTCCTGTACCAAATCCACCAGGGTCAACTTTGCCCAGGCAAGGTTCTGGACAAGCACCTTGTCTGCTGAGCTGGCAAGAAGTAGTGTCAGCTCTTTAGTTCTTGTGTCCTGGGATTGGCTCATCAGTGTTACTCCCTCCACCAAAGCCAGTTCTCCGGAATCATACAGCAGGTGGTGTTGGTAGATGCTTGTCTCCTCCTCTCCCAGTCACTGAAGGCTGGCTCACCCAGACCACTGTCACCTGGATCAGCTCTATTGTTATGCTCAGGCTACTCACCAGAGTCTGGAAGCAGGCCAGGAGTTACAACAATTCATCCCATGAGTTACTTATTAGATAAATGTGATTATTAAGCATTTGAAATTTAAGTAATCTGGACCAAGATGTTATACAAATAATATATATATATATATATATATATATATATATATATATATATATAAAATTTAAGAGTTAAAGTAAAAAAATATTCTCATATCATGTAGTAGTTTGCTATACATTTTATCTTGTAATAATGTTGTACTAGACATACAAAGTTTGATAGAAATAGTTTAGACATTTACTTTATTTCTTTAATTTTACTTTTGAAAGTAACCAATATATTATTAAAGTATGCATATGAATCTTTAACATATGTAATAAAATTCTGCTACTCTGTGCTAAAACAATTCATTTTAAAGGTTGTCAGTTTTGAAAGGAATGTTCTTTGATTTATTTTTCTACATTCAGACAGTTATTGAAGTCAGCCATCTGAATCGAGCAACCCGCAATTGGCCACACTCAATCATAGCTGTGACTAGGTGACTAGGTACATTTAGGTATATTCCACATGGCCCGTTTAGAATATATTCTGATTAATACCACACTATTTTGGGGTATCTTTTTCAAAACGCAAATATAGCCTTTTGTAAATTCTGGGAATCAAGCTTGAATCCTCTGAAAAATCAGTAAAGGTTTTTAATAGCTCAGGCCCCTCTCTAGCCATGGTAAGTTATTTTAATTAAAAACCTTTAAAGGTCATATTTACTTTGGGGCTCTAGATAATATTTAGCTGTTGGGGAAGGAAATTTTATTCTCTTTTAAGTGTCTCAACTTGTAGGTTTCTCATGCTATGCTGAATGGGCAACTCTATTGGTATTAGTGAATAAATATTTCCTGAAATTAAAAACATAAAATACCTTTAATCTGCAGGAAAGCATTGTATTATTTGCACCCAAATGAATACACTGCCATGTAAAACTCTGAAAATGATAGAATAGACATTTATATATGAATATATATGAATATATTATTGTTGAATATAGAAAGTTGATGATATGTTGGGGAAGATGTTAGGATACTGGAGGGGAACTAATTTAGAAATGATCATATTTTATAGTGTCATTCTACTCTCTGATGCCTCTCTACTCCCTTCTTAATGTTCCTGGAACCACGTTTCCATTGGTTAGCTTCCTTCTTGTTACATATATTCCTTTACTTTTACACTTTTTCCAACCTTCCCATAAGATCTCCTCCTTTTATCTCATGTTTTTCTTTCCAGTTTTATCCTCTACACACCTATATACTGTAAAATATATTTTTATATATAAGATGAAATGCAGTATTTGGCTTCATAGCTTTTGATTTAAACTCTCTTTTAGTTCACCTTAATGTATTTTTATAGGATTTTCTTAATATTTCAAGACTTTCTCATACCTGGAAGTTGAAAATCTACAAATAAAAACCTGATAAATATCATACCTGATTATGACATTTTGCAGGTTATTTGATCACACTGTGAACCTGCGATTGTATTATTTACTGAAAATACTTAATCCCTCTGGCTGGAATACAGATGTGCACTTACCGCAAGCCTTTGATTCCAAACAATGAAGGTAAAATGAGTTTGTAGAAGGAAGCATCGATGTCTGAAACTTATGTCTAATTGAATGTCAGACAAGTAATGAGTCCGAGAAAGATTTAACTGACTAGAATATGCCCCACTGATAGTTAAGGAGCAAAGAGGAGAAAGAAAAAATAGAGGAGTTATCTTTATTGGAACAGTTTAACAGAGACAGGTTGCAAAGAAGGAACGAGCTTGATATAGATGAAGACTGAACAGCCCAGAGAATGAGAAAAAGATAGATTAGAACATATTGCCAAAGTTAGTATGAAGCCAAGCAGAGCAATTAAGTAAGAATGAGGGAAATGCTAGGTTGACTCATTCAGCTTTGCAAACACTATGGTACGGAAATCCTATGTTTAACAGCAGCACTTTCTGAGATTTAACAGGGAACCAGAGAAAAAACACTACTGTTACTGTAATAGTAATAATGGTTCTCGTGTTTCACTGACTGCTGGTTGGAAAAAAAAATGTATTTTTCAACAGATGTGTTAAAAATATACTATATGTTTTTTCAAGAACATTATGTCAGCTACATATTAGTTTCCATGTAAAGTAAATATTAATTAAATTTTTAAAATAAATTTTAAATTTAGAATGATTTTTAAAAGAAAAATTCTTTTAAATTAAAACTTCAAAATTAAAATTTAGAATTTAAAAAAAATCTTTTAATTTTCAAAGGTTTTTGAAAGGAAAACTACAAATAAATGTCCTAATGATTCAGTGAATTAAGTTATTAAATATTTCTCTAAAAATACATATGGGAAGTGTCATAGTTAAGATTTCCATTGCCATGAATAAACACCATGATCAAAACAACTATGATAAGGACAACATTTAATTGGGGCTAGCATATAGGTTCTTAGGTTCAGTCTATCATTAACATGGTGGAAACCATGGCAGCATGCAGGCAGGCATGGCATGGGAGGACCTGAGAGTTCTACATCTTGATCTAAAAGCATACAGGAGAAGACTCTCTTCTGGTTGGCTAGGAGAAGGAGGCTCTCAATGCCCAACTCCACATTGATACACTTCCTCTATCCAGGTCTTACCTCCTAATAGTGTCACTCCCTGGGATAAGCTTATTCAAACCACCACATATCCTACATCTGATTTAGAGTAACTGATTAAGGTTTTAAAAAAGGTCTATAGTTATTTTCTAAAAGAAAAAAAAAGTTCTTCAACATATTTTAAACTAAACTAAAATATGGGAATGTTCATGAATTCTATTGTAATATTATTCTTGTTTGTATTTGGTAAGAATGATATTCTTAGGCTTATAAAATTGTGTATTTACACTTGTTCGCATAAATGTATCTATACAACTTGAGATGTATACACTGCCTGAGAAATGTGATGTATTACATGGAATTTGGATTGGTTTGGTTAAGTATTTAACTTCATGAGATAGGAAATATATACATTTGCAACTAAATGTGAGATTTCATTCTTTGACAAGAAAATGGATGATTTTTCACTTGATTTTCTTTGTACCCACATGACTGGGAATTAGAGTATTATAACCTCAGATATTTTTCATTCCATAAAATGCAATTTTTTTGTATAAAATTGCTACCTAAATACTTCAGCTTTTCTTAAATTTCTTCAGAAAATTGGAGTTAATCTTCTTTTCCATCAATCTCAACATGATATCCTTGAAATAGTGTCAGGTTGTCACCAAATCACCCTAGAACAGGTACTTATCTCCTCAGCAGGGCATCTGGAAAGTAAAGTAACTGTATTTTTGTTAGCTTCATGTATTTTAGTAGAAATAGAAAGTTCACTTATTGATGTTTGAAAACAGAAACCTGCAATATCTTTGTATTAAACTGTCATGTTAAATTTCAAGGAAAACTAAATAAAAAGGAAGACATGGATCTAATTTGTTAGAAGAAGCCTCAGGAAGTTTCCCACTCATTATTATGATATGGAAAATATCACTTGCTAGAAAAGAAATATAATATTATAACATTTCCTATGAATATGAGATTAAAAAGTAAACTTTGTAAAAATAATTAAAATTGGAAACAAGTTTTGTAAACTTTCTTGTTGAAATTTGGATGAGGCACTACATAGATATACATTTTGATAAAGAATTAGAAACCTCATAAAAGATTGCAAAAATATGAAAACCAACTAAATAGGAAGAATCTTAAGTAAAAGAATGATGATGAAAAAGTAAACTATATACATGGCTATCTAATTTATTATGTAACTGAGTCAATGGGAGGATCATTATGTTGGGGTGGTCAGATGGCTATTAAATCTCTGATGGAACATTTAGGTGCAAACTGCTTGGCGAACAAAAATATAAGGTTCAGAATAACTATAGCCATTAGGATCTGGGAAGGAGGAATCACTGTTAAGAAAGACACAAAGAAGAAAGGGAATATATTCAGCTTAAATTACTGCATATTCTTGCAATCAGAATCCACCAAGAGATATGTAATAAATAATCTAGCTAAGGCTAGAATAACTAATAAAGTGAAGTGCCACTCAATAAATAATAGGCGATTATGAAAATTTCTTGAAACCAAATTAGACACCTACCTTTAAAATATCTTGTAGGAATAAATGAAATCCATTCTCAATTTTCAGAATTCCTTCAATAATGTACACCATGCAAAAAAAGTTGAGAAAATTTCATTAAGTTTGATTAATATTTCTGATTCAATAATTAACAAAGAGAAAGCACATTTATCTGTGCAAAATTTCAAACAAAATCAAGATTCTCATGATTATAAGGATCAGTGTCTCTTGGATATATAAAAAAATGGCAAATCCATTTCAAAGGAAAAAATTGAATTCAGAAGTACTTGAAAATACTATAAAATTCCTCCATTAATTTAAGAGAAAACTAGCTAATATGAAGTAAAATAAAATCAAGGACACAGTTAAAAAATTATGGAAATATAGAAAATCTAGGAGTATATAATAAGTAAATTATCAATAACATAAAAGTCAAGCAAAAAATAGTGTTCTTGATATTTAGTATCCATAGAAGAATTGAACAATGCAAAGCTAGAATTCTCAGTACATTGCTAGAGAAACAATTCATAAAAAAACCCTGCAATGTTTTATTAGATATCAGTGGTAAATTAAAGTCTCCAGGAATATCTTTCTTCTTTTGGAATTATTACAAAACAAAATCTCAAAAACCTGCACTTTAAATAGGCTATTGTTCTTATATCCCCCGAACTTGACGGTAAAACATTATTGATGAAGACACCACATACTTCAGTTCATTATGTGGAGACATGAGGCTAGTACAGACATGACAACTTTATGCATACCTACTTGGTTTTGTATTTTCAGATACTGGTATACAATCTACTGGAAGATTAACAATCATTTGTCATTAATATCTGTCAACATCAAAGGACTCAAGTCCTCAATAGAAAGACTCAGGATAACTGAAGGGATGCTAAAACAAGATCCATTATTCTACTCCATAAAAGACACTTACTTTAACAACATAGATAGACATTACCTCAGAATAACAAATCCTGGAAAAATAATTTCCAAGCACATAGACCCAAAATATAAGATGAATAGCAATTCTAATACATACTAAAATAGACTATCAATCAAAATTATTCAAACATATTAAAAAAGGCACTTTATATTTATCCCAGAAAAAAAAATCACAAGAAGACATCTGAATTCAGAACATATATGTCTCAAATACAAGGATCTCCACATTTGTAAAGGAAACATTACTAAAGTTTGAATCATATATTGAAACCCACAGATTAATAATGAGAGACAGCAACATTCCAGGTCGAACACTGGGTAGGTCATTGAGACAGAAACTAAACAGAGAAATAATGAATCTATCAGATGCTATGAACCAAAAGGACATAGCAGATATCTACAGAACATTTCACCCAAACATGAAAGAATATATTTTCTTCTCAGCACCTTATAGAACCATCTCAAATATTGATCATATAGTTGATCACAAAGAATGCCTGAAAAGATAGAAGAAGCTTGAAATAACCTCTTGCATTTTGTCAAGCTGCATGGATTAAGCTTGATTTAACAACAGAAACAACATAAAGTTTTGAAAATGTTAGAAATGGAACAACTCTCTTCCAAATGATCACAAGGTCAGCTAAGAAATAAAGAAATTAAAGTTTTTTCTAGAATTTAAATAAAATGAAGCCTCAACATATCCAAATTTATGGGACATGATGAAAGAAGTTTTAAATTTTCATAGCACTAAGTGCCTAAATAAATCCAGTGGAGAGATCTCATACTAGTGACTAAAGAGCACACCTGAAACTGAAGAACATAAACAAGGAAACACACTAAACAAGAGTAGAAGGCAGGAAAAAATCAAAATCAGCGCTGAAATTCTGTAAATTTGAAACAGAACAATACAGAGAATCTTTGAAAACAAGAGCTAGTTCTTTGAGAAAATTAACAAGATAGACAAATCTGTTGCTAAGCTGACTAAAAGGCAAATAGAGAGTATTCAATTGAATAAAATCTGAGGTGAAATGGAGTATACAACAACAGACATAGAGAATATCCAAGGAATCATTAGGTCTTATATTGAACAAAATTGGAAAATCTAAATGAAATGAATGATTGACTTGATAAATACCACTTACTGAAGTTAAGTCAAAATGAGGAAAACAATTCAAATAATATTATATCCACTGCAAAAATAGAAGCAGTCATTAAAAGTTTCCCAAACAAAACAAAACACCCAACCAACCAATAACAACAACATAAAACCACCACCAACAAGGGAAAGCACAGTGCAAGATGGTATAAGCTTAGGATTGTACCAAACTTCCAAAGAAGGAATAACAATACTCCATACAGAACGAGCACTGCCAAACACATTCTACAAATTCACATTCACCATGATACATAAACCACATAAAGACTCAACAAAGAAAGAGAATTCCAGGTCAGTTTTCATTATGAGTATTTATGGAAAAATACTCAATATAATAATCATAAATAGAATCCTAGAATACATAGAAAACATCATTCACCATTATCAGTAAGTTTTGTCCCAGGAATATAGGAATGGTTCAATATATGTAAATCTATCAATATAATCTACCTTATAACTAAGCAGAAAGAAAGGAAAAAAAGAAAAAGAAACCAAGAAAAACAAACAAGCAAATAAAAACAACAAAATTTTCAAACAAAAAACAAAATAAACAAACAAACACACAAACAAAAAACCTACACATGATTATCTCATTAGATGCTGAAAAATTATTTGACAAAACCTAGTATCTATTATTGATAAAACATCTTGTATTGATTTGGGATACAAGATCATACCTAAATATAATGGCAGTTTATAGCAAGCCCATACTTAACATCGTAAGTATTAACATCGTAAGTATTAACGCCTTTCCATTTAACAGGCGTAAATGGAAAGAAATCCAAAACAATTCCACTAAAGTCAGACAAAGGACACAGTGTTCTCTCCATACACTTATACAATATAGCACTTGAAATGTTAATTAGAGCAATAAGAATACTGAAGGAGATAAACGAAATTAGGAAAGAAGAATGTCAGTGTCTTCGTGTACAGATCATATGATATCATAAATAAGTGATCTTAAAAAATCCACCAGTGAACTCCAACTGTTGATAAACTCTATAGGCAAAATAGTTGGATACAAAATTAACTCACAAACATTTATATGCCTCCTCTATAAAAATGTCAAATTGATTAGGAAATCTGTAAAACAACACTTTTCATAATAATAATAATTGAAAATATTTAGGGACAACTCTACCCAAGCAAGTGAAAGACTTGAATGATAAAAACTTCAAAACATTGAAGAACAAAACTGAATAAGATATAAGAAACTAGAAAGATCTCCAATTATCATGGCTCAGTAGGTTTCATATAATAAAATGAGGATCCACCCAAAAGCAATCTATCATTTCAGTGCAATCTCCATCAAAATTCTAATGTAATTCTCTTTTTAAAGGAAAATTCTCAGCTTCATATGGAAACATAAAAAAATCCAGGATAAGGAATATGATGCTGAACTATAAAATAAATACTAGATGTCTCAGTATTACAGATTTCAACGTAAACTGAACATTCTATAGTAAAAGAAACAGTACTGTATTTGCATATAAACAGTATCTTGGATAATGAAATTGAATTGAAGAACAGAAATAAATCCACATACTGATGGGTGCCTGAATTTTGATAAAGAGGCCCAAAAATATACTTAAAAAGAAAATCAGGACAACATACTCAACAAACAATGCTGATAAAACTGGATTGCTATGTCTAGAAAAATTCAAATAGATGCATATTTATCACCCTGCACAAATTCAACTCCAAGTGGATCAGAGATACACCATAATCTAGCATATATTGACCCTAACAGAAGATAAATAAGGGGATATTCTTGAGTTCATTAACACAGGAGAAGACTTTCTGAATAGAGCACCATTATCACAAGGTCTAAAGTTAGAAATCAATAAAAAGGATTTTATGAAACTCTAAACCTTTTATAATGTGAAGCCTCTTTCAAAAAGCCTACTAAATAGCAAGATCTCTTTCAAACAGTCTACTGAATAGCAAAAGATTTTTTTATTTTTTTATTTTTTTTGTTGTTTTTTTGAGATAGGGTTTCTCTGTGTAGCCCTGGCTCTCCTGGAACTCACTCTGTAGACCAGGCTGGCCTTGAACTCAGAAATCCACCTGCCTCTGACTCCCAAGTGCTGGGATTAAAGGGGTGTGCCACCACTGCTTGACTTAAAAAAGTATATAGCCCAGGCTGGCCTCGAACTTGTGATCCTTCTGCTTCTGCCTCCTTCAGCAAATCCTACAGGCGTGCGCCACTCCAACTGGCAAAAGATATCTGATCAATGACTAACAGCCAACATATACAAAGAACTCCAAAAGCTAGATATCAAAAAATGAATAATACATTTAAAAATATGGTACACATCTAAACAATCTTTTTATCAGAGAACTGAAAAGACAAGAAACATAAATGTTCAACAACCTTAGCCACCAGAGAAAAGCAAATCAAAATGATTTTGGGATTCCATCTTATACTTATTAAAATGGTTGAAATCAGTATTACAAGTTAAATCTCATGCTGCTAACAAATATAGTAGAGCAACTGGAATATTCCTCCTTTGCTGGTACAAATTTGCATAGCTACTATGGAAAAGAACATGGCAGTTTCTCAAAAAGTTGGGAATTAATCTACTTCAAGATTCAGTTATACCACTCTTGGGCACATAGACCAAGGATGCTTAATCCTACCACAAGGACAGCTGCTCACCCATATTTCTTGCTACTCTATACATAATATTCAGAAACTGAAAATAAAACTCTATTTTTCAATAGAATAATGTATTTTTTAAAAATTTTGGTACACTTACACAATGTACTATTACTTGTCCATTGTTTTTTAAAAAAATAAATCAAGAAACTTGAAGACAAATCTATCAATCAATAGATTGAACTAGAATCAAAATCATTCTAATGAGGTAACGTAAACCCAGAATTGTAAATATGGTATGTTTTGCTTATAAATGCATATTGGCCATTAAAGAAATGATCACAAAATTATAATCCTTAGTCCCAGAGTTTAGATGTAATTGTGGTCTTTTCTAACTGTGTACAATTTGCCCAAAATAATGATGCTGAGCTTTAATATTTCATGAATAAGTGTCTAGGTCAAAAGCTTTGCCTTGTTCCTCTACTTGCTCATAACTTAATTACTTATTTATCCAATTCTATGTTCTGCCACATGGCTGGTTGCCTCTCTTCAGTTTCATGTGACTATCTCATTCATCATTCATGGTGAATCTTTTGTATATTTACTTTATATCTTATATAATTAATAGAAACTCCTCTCTCTTTCTAGTTTGTCATGAGGAATGTGTAATCCCCAGCAAGGCAAAATTCTCTTTACATCATCTTACATTTTTTCTAAAGAAATTGTATCTGAATCTGCCAGTAAGATATCATCTACACAATCATAAATTGTGGACTGAAGAAAGTCTTTATGAATTATTTGTTAGGGCTGTTCTTCAAAATATTCTGATAAGGTAAGAATATTTAACATTCCTTGTTGGAAAACTCTCCAAGAATATCTTTGGGTGGGCATAGAGTGGCTAAATGTGGGCACTGTGAAAATAAATTATTTTCTATCTTGTTCTTCTGAAGGGATTACAAAACAACCAATCTATAAATCAATCAGTGTAATAGACCATGTCTTAGACAACAAGGAAGGCAATGAGATTCCAGTCAGTAAAAAACACCCATTGGCTGAATGATTCTATTAATTCTCCTCAGTTCTGTCAATATCTTCATTTTGCCTGTGTCCTTTTCAATGACAAATACAGAGAATTCCAGGGGCTGAAGGACGTTTCTATTTGTTGAATCTCCAGCTTATCTTGGGTTAGCTGTGATAGTGTCTGTAACTTTTCTTTTGTCACGGACCTTTTCTACCTAAACAGCTTTGTTAGCTTTCTGTTTTAGTTGTAGAACTAAATAGATAGGTGATCTATCAGCAGTCACTCACCTACATAATGTTGAAGAATCCGCCTCTGCTGTATCCTGCCTACGGACAGCTTGGGCAGACTAGACCTGTCTTCAATAACACTTTTTAATTTATTAGGAGCATCTTCTCTTTTATGGCCTATCTCTAAAATTAGAGGAATGCTAAACTGTGCTTCCCACTGTTGCAATATATATCTTTTTGATAGATTTATGGCTGTATTAACCTCAAATGGCCTTAATTTTCCTATACGCTAGTCTGGTACTATGTGGTTAATCTATTTTAGACTCTGTTTTATCTGAGACAGTGTCCCAATTCCTAGGAGTTGTGGAGATATACTTTAAAGTGGAGAAGTTGATTCCAAAAATCTTGTGATATTATAGTTATATCTGTTTCCAGCATCCACTAATCCTACAATCTCAATATCATCTAACTGTAATTTTAACTTTTATTTTTTTTTTATCATTTATAGTAGTTTGCAAAAATATTTGAGTTTTATTAGGGGGAGGTGAGTATCTTTAGAAACTCTTGTGTTATCCACAAAGCAGCTCCATCTCTGTTAAATGGTTTATTTAAGTGTTGAGTAGCTTTGTTTGTCTTATCATGCTTGAGTTTTCTAGGTTTATTTTTTGTTTGTTTGTTTGTTTGTTTTTTCAGAATAGTCTTTATGTGGAGTACGGGAAACAAATGGCCTTGGTAGGAGGGACTAAGTGAAACCATTTAATCAGTTTTCCAACATTAATGAATTGCTTCAAGTATCTTTGAATGACCTACATTTGTGAGCCTTGTATCTATTTCTTTCACATCTTCTACATTTTGCAGGCAACATGAAAGGTTTTGTGTACAGTCCTTTAAAGTATGGACAGGTATTTCACAGCCATAATAACGGGAAATTTGTGTTCTATATCTTCTGTAATTGTTTGTCCAACTATTACTGAATTGTGAGTTTTAAATTCTATATACAGAGTACATTTTAGTATCCATTCATAAAGAGGTGATTGATCTTAAAGACCAATAGCCTTTTGCTTTAAGTATTAGTATTTATAGAAACTAAAGATTCAATAAAAATTCTCTAGCAATTCGAGCTGATATTGGTATATCTACAGCTGTAATTAATCTGTGCAAAATCAGTGAAAGAATCATTTGGACCTTGGATAATCTTTGTAACAGATTCAGCTTGTCACTTCTTTAAACCTCATTTTAAGTATTGCTATTGTATAGCATTTTTCTACGACAGCATTATCAAGGATAATCTGTACTCTAATTTGGGAACACAAACTTTCACCTAGTAACTTATCCTTGACAATATCAATGCTTCTAATCCTACTTCTTTGTTCCATGATTTAAGCTTCATACTTCTACCATTTTAGCTACTGTACCAGGTTAACAGGCTCTAAGATGGCTGTCTTCAAATATCTCTAATCTTTTGAAATTATAGAGTTTTGCTTGGCCCAGTAATCAAGTATCTGTTTGACATACAGTGAATGTAAGCCATAGGTCATCATTGATTGCTTAAATCATTTTAAATTTTGTGTCTCTTATATGCTGTCATCTGAGTTCTTGATAACCCTGTGGATTATCATTTTTTAATCTCCTTCTAATTCCTTTAGTATGACTGAAAAAAATCATTTTAGTTTAGTTTTTTGTTTGTTTGTTTTTAGATGTTGATTGCCTTTTTGCTTTCTTGCTACACGTTGGTAGAGTAGGTTCTAGATTTCATTCATTTGTCTCTATCTCAGTTTCTTCCTCAAATTTGTTTGTAATTTTTCCTACATTTTTTTCTAAGGCTAGTCATCAAATTTCAGTTTTTCATTTTCTCTTTTTGTATGTCTGTTATCTTTAAGTCTTCTTCATGCTTATTTATAAACTTTTCCAATATTCCTTTTTAGTTTTGTATTCTTTTTTTTATTTTTCTTTTCTTTTTCTTTCCTTTCCTATTCTTTCTTTCTTCTTGTCCTTTTTCTCTCTAATGACCTTCATTTTGAAAATGCATAAGAAGCCATTATGCCTATCAGGATAAAATATAAGCATCATCAATATAATAGTAATCACAACTGGCAATGTGTCAGTTCTAATTAGGTCATGTTTTTCTTTCATTTTATTTCTGTCGTGAAACCACTTAAAATTTTATTATGTAACTTCTGAAATATCTGTGTCATTGTATTATCTTTTTAAAAATTATTTAAATCTCTCCCTAAAGATTTCATTTTACCAACTCCAAGCTATCTGTTTTTCTGTGATTATTTATACCCAGTTTCTTTTCTCCTGAATTGTTGTTTATTTTAATATTTTACCTGTTCAGAAGTGAAGAACTTTTAAGTTTGAGCCTGACTTCTGTTGCTTCCAGCTGTTCTCTGCCAGAAGATCAAACCTTAATGAGCCAAACTTCCTGCCAAGATCAACAAAACAAGAAAATGTGCCATTTTCTGGCTTCTCCGTGGTATCTTCTAGCTGCTGCTCCAATGGCTGACCCAGAAAATTTTGGTATCCACCTGCCTCATGTGCCTAAAATTACCTGAAGACTGCTGTACAGCTTAAGTGTCTGCCTGCTGAAGCATGTGTTCCAGACCCTATTGACATATGTTTTTAAGCACCCAGCACCAGGCAATTAGACTTACTTCATACCAGAGGATCTACAGCAGCTGCACTGGGCCTATGTGCAGATTCTTGCTTCCAGTGTTGTTCACTGGCTCATGTAGTCCCCTGGACTTCACCTGCTCACCTTACAGATCAGAGTACTTAACTGTCTTACCTATTGCTAGTCCCACGTTCACTGTGCTATTTGTAATAGCAGCTTTTCCACCCATTCTCACCTTCCCCAAATAACAAGTCTGAGACTTAATATTTAATGAATAAATGTCTAGGCCAAAAGCTTTAATTTGTTCCCAACTAGCTAAATTACCCATTTATTCTATTCTAAGTTTTATAACCTGGTTAGTTATCTCTTCTCAGTTTCTTGTGATGATATCCTTCAGCATTCAGAGTGTATCTCTCCCAGAATTACTCTCATTATACCATATGTCCCACCATCTAATCCTGCCTCAGCTCATTGACCATAGGCTTTTTTTTTTTTTTTTTTTGGAGAATGATTTTTCACAGCATACAAGAGACTATCCTTACAGTTAGGTATAGAAGAAAGTGTAAGTAGGTCATATGCATCTCCCAAAAAAGTGGAAATATGTTGGTTTTCATGAGTAGACTAGGGATGCATGAGGAGGCTTAAAGGATCATGTGAGAATGGGTAGGAGAGATATTTTGAGGGAGGGAATGAGGTGAGAAACATCTCGAATTGAGCAATATCTGAGAAGTGATATGATCTTAATTTCTTAAATTACGTTAAGGCAATCCTAGTGAATTTTCCAAAAATGAGGGAGCCAAAGTACCAGTTGGCCATCTCTTGTGACAGAAGAGGCTTTTAGTCCCAAGGCAAGGTTAAAACCAATTGAGTTCTTGGACAAAGGGATCCCATTGGAAATGCCCAACTAATACAGACTATTGCTGTAGAAGTTTGTTATTCAATAACATATAGCAAGGCCCTACCACTTAGGAAAACACTCATAAAACTAACTGAACATTGAATTGTCAATCTGGTACCTATATAGCACTTTTATTCTTACTTTATTCTGTCTTTTTAAAACAAAGTACTCTGTAGACTACTGAAACAAAAACATAGCCACTAAACATTTCTTCTAAAATGACTTACTGTCTTCAATATATGCTAGGTGGCATGGAGAGTGGTTGATAACCCAACAAATGGTTGGTTTTACTTAGGGTTTACTCCATGAGATGGATCCACCCCTTATGTTTCTTGGGTGACCAAGAACTAGATACTAGATAGCCCATAGATCTAGGGTAAAACCAAGTACTACCTGTCTTTTTCTTTAAAACAGTGAAAAATGACACCTAATGATATTCGGCCATAGGCAGAGATCAGATACTTATTTAGACATCATCTGTAAGGCTTCCCCCTGGAGCACATGAATGCAATACTCACAGCCTGGCAATACTCAGAGACACAGAACTTGGAGGATACAGCTCTAAATGGGTTACTTCTACCAAATCATTCCCTCAGAGACTAGGGAGCACTGCAGAAGATGGAAAGAGTATAGAGGGGATGATGGACACAAGGAGAACAAGACCATCTTATCCAACTGAACTAAGCTCATATGAACTCTCCAAAACCAACTCAGCAAGCAAAGGGCTGGCCTGACTCAGTACTAGATCCTTTGTGTATATATAGGATGACTCTCAGGTTTATCTTAGTTTTTTATTGAAATTCCAAGTGTGTGAGTTTCTGAGTCTCTGATTATTGTTCTTTTCCAAGCTCTCATCCTTCTGTTAGTTTGCCTCATTGGACTTATACATGATAGCTTTTTTTCATCTTAATAAATTTTATTTTGTTATTTTATTGTTATGTCTTATAAGCCATTTCTTTTCGAATGGTGTACAAAAAGGAAGGGGATGCACATGAAAAGGGATGTGGGGAGGAAGAAGAGGGAGGAGAAACTAAAATCAGGATATATTGTACAAAACATTAATAAAATGGAATATCTTTTAAATTAACAAAATGAAGAAGTTACCAGTAACCCTCTTCACCATTGAGAAAAAATAAAAAAAATCTTTAAGCTTTCTAAGGGTCGGTGAGTGGGAGAGCATCTTCCTAGAAGTGGGGGTAGGGGAGTTCGGATAAAGGATTTCCAGAGGTGAAACCAGGAATGGGGATAACATTTGAAATGTAAATAAATAAAATGTCCAATAAAGACTACAAATAAAACAAAACAAAGAAACAAATTTTCTTAGCTAGCAAATGATAAAATCTGTTATCTCTGACTCCAGTGTATAGATTTCAATCCAAAAGCACAGTTTTCAATGTGCTATTGGATGTCTGACTGCATTTACTAATGCATTAAATCTTAATAAGCATTAAATGATGCTATTAAAAAGTTACCATTTTTGCATGTTATGTGTGAAATCATGTTTTGAGTGCATGCTTTTTTTGTGACTTAGAATTGGTCTAAGAACAGTTCTAAGCTGTCATGTGAGTAGTACGAATTGAACTTTCATCCTTTGGAAGAGTAGCCAGGGCTGTTAACTCTGTGAACTTCGAAGGATGACTGCTTTCAATCTTCCCACCCCCACCCCCACCCCCACAGAGTGAATACAGCTTATTGTTTCAGCTTTTGATACACACATTATCCTTATGTATTATGTGTTTATGTGTCCTACAAATATTTATAACATTTGATTCAGTTTGACATATCACTTTGACTGAAAAATTTCACAATGATTGTATAGATTTTAAGAAAATATTAAGGTTCTCACAATCTTGTGCAAAGTAAATATTAAGAATGTATTGTAGTTCATATTTAGCAATATATATATATATATATATATATATATAATTTATTAATGGGGAAAACAAGCCAAATATTGGAGGGTATAGGAAGTGAAGGATAGGAAAAAATGTCCTTATTTTATAATTTCAAATATAAAAAATTATAAGCAGAGTGGATTAAAAAAAAGAGTTAAAAACCATATATTTTAGAATATATAGGTAGCACAAATTGGACTTGATGGACGGATAGAAAACAAAACAAAAGAAAGAATATTCAATTGGATTAGTATGCAAATGGATATGTTTATGACATGAGACACAGGTAAGGGAAGGAGCTCCCTAAACACACAATGGCACATATGTCTAGTCTCTGCTTCAGGAATATTTTAAACTTTGGGTATATGGACTTTTATAAAAGCTCTCTCTGATTTTCAGAAGTCTCAGTCCTATATTTATGTTCCCTTTCTTTAATTTGTGTTAGCCATTCTCAGCTATACTATGCACACTCTCTTCTTCACATTGCAGAGAATTAGTCTATGCTTACATTACCTTCTGTTTTCCTTTGTCATGTAGTTGTTTTAAGATAGTACACAGCAGCCCTGGGCAGTGGTGGCACATGCCTTTAATTCCAGCACTTGGGGGCAGAGGCAGGTAGATTTCTGAGTTCGAGGCCAGCCTGGTCTACAGAGCGAGTTCCAGGAGAGCCAGGGCTACACAGAGAAACCCTGTCTCAAAAAACCAAAAAAAAATAAAAATAAAAATAAAGATAGTACACAGCTACACAATATTGTTATATTTTTTCAATTTTGATACTTAGATTTGTAATCCTATTTTGGCTAATTTATCAATAAATGCATCAATTAGAGTTACACAGTAAACTGTAGTATATATTGTCTTTAATAAATTCATATATTTTGGTATTCAATATAGGTCAGAGACCATACCTACATGTAAGAGGAGGCCACTATCATTACAATAGATAGCCCATCTTAAGATTGTTTTGTATTACTGCATTTGACTATCAATTTTGATGTCTTCAATGAGGCACAGTTTTTTGCTTTTTGTTTTTGGATTGATCTCTTCGGAATCAGTTGTAAAATAAAAATAAATATAATGGGAAGTCACAGACCTAATAAATATCAAACCATTAATCAGAGAGCTACAATCTGTATGGCATGCTCTTTTTGAGTAGCCATTTGTCAAACTAAAAATTTATGTTGAACCTGAAAAATTATGTCAAAGTCTGTAAACATATAAAAGTTTTCAAGACAGGATAAGCAAAAACATCACAAATGAAGTTGTAATGTTTCTGTTACTTGAAGTTGTCATGGCCTTTAATAATATTTTCCATATCAAAACCACATTGACACCTGTACAAATAAGGGACCTTGATTTAAAAACGAAACAGGAAAAAGAACATAGAGAGGATGAGACCTATAAAAAGACACTATCCCACGATGGTGCCAGATACTGTCAGGTCAGGGCAGCCTCGCGGACTCCATGGCTAGCCCCAGGCTCCGACAACCCATCTCAAGGTTCTGTTGCTGCAGATTGTAACCTAGTAAAATCAAAACTCTACAGGCTTGCGATTTATTAGACAGATTTATATTAGTAAGCTCTCAACCCACAAAATGCCCGGCACAATGAACTCAAAATTCAATAGATCTAAACACAAGCTGCACCCTTAAATGGGGCGAACACACCTTACTTATTATTTTATTATCTAAGAAATCACCAATACTTTTGGCACCCAGAACTCTGTGGTTCAGTCTCCTTTTCCTCTCCTATAGGTTCCATTTTATCTCTTCCTCTCCTTTCCTTCTTCACTCTCTCAGTACTCTCTGCATTTCTGTCTAAAATACTCAGCTCACCTTCCATTTTCACTGCCCAATCACAGGCTCCCACCTTATCTTGCACCTGTCCTCACCGGCATATAGATAGCAACCCACAGAGAATAACACAAGCTAGGTTGGTTGGCAGTATGGCTGCGTGATCCTAGGAGAAGAGAAACATTGCCTCATGTTCCAAGTCCAGTTCAGTCCTGGGTAACTTACTCGATTCTGATACATTGTGAAAAACAATTCTCAGAATCACTGAGATAAAGCTATGCTCCTGTGAAACAAATAGAAAAGAAATATAGAATATTTCATCTAAAAAAAAAAATGGGGGGAAGATATATCCAATGAAAGAATAAAGCGATTGTACAAACAGGTTTTGTCATTTATTTAAATACTCTTCTCATATGATGGTTATAACTTATACTGATATTACATATGTCTGTACATCAGTACTGCATTGTTTTCTTCTATTAGGGAGTTTTCAAGTTAACAAAAGTTAAGTTGAAAACCTTTTTTTTTTTTGTGACATGATGTTAGACAATGTTCTTTTCTTTTAAACTTAAAAATCCAGGAATCTGTTTTTCTCCTGAACACAGTACAAACGACCTTAAACACAGTATTGATGAACTCAATTACCAGTTTTTTTCAATATCATCTAGGTCATTTTCTGTTAACTGAGGTGAAAAACATCTTATAATGGTATATATATATGTGTGTGTATAATGTAATAGTATATATATATATATATATCATTATAAGATGTTTTTCACTTTAGTTAACAGAAAATTAACTAGATATAATTGAAAAAAAAAAAACAAAACTGGTAATTGAGTTCATCGATACTATAGATATTGCTTAAAAGTCAAATAAAAGTTTTTATCTGAATATCTAAAAACTATGTTAATATATGTGTTGTCTCTTTTGTGGAAAGTTTACCAAACAGTCATATGAAAATACAATGGTTATTGGTTTGCTCTTCCCTCAGTCTCTGCTGCCTCCTCGCATCTAATCCCTGCATTTCTTATAGACAGTAGAAATTTTAGGTTGAAAGTATTGTGATTGGGTTGGTGTACCTATCACTCCATTGAGGTTCCTTTCTAGCTTAAGTAAGTGGCCAGTTCAGGTTGCTTATCCCCAATGCAGTCAGTAGCAGCTAATGACATCTCCATTGAGTGCTTCCCTTACCCAAGTCTGTCTCATCTAGGAGATGACCCCCTCCTCCTCAACCCTATCAGCTGCAGATTTCCATTCATTTTTATGGCCATCTGTTCATCTCTCCTTTCTCTTCCCATACCTGATCCTGAACACCCCATTCGTCTCTCACTCTCCTTTACCCTCCCTCATAGTTCCCTCCACCCATCTGTCTCTTATGACTATTTAATCTCCCCCCCCTTTTTTTTATAACAACTAAATAGTTTTGTTTTTTTTTTAAAAAAAATAATTTGGGATACTTACTTTATTTACATTTCAAATGTTTTCCCCTTTGGTAACCCTCTATCCTATCCCCCCACCCCCTACCTCTATGAGAGTGCTCCCCCACCCACCACCCACTCCCATTTTCCTTCCCTAACATTCCCCTACCCTGGGGCATCTAACACCCACAGGCCCGAAGGCCTCTCCTCCCACTGAAGGGCAACAAGACTCTCCTCTGCCACATATGTGGAAAGCACCATAAGTCCCTCCATTTGTATTCTTTGGTTGGTGGTCCAGTAAAATAATTCCCCCTCCTAACTGAGATTCAATCATCCTTTCTTGTATCTTTCTTCTGGTTTAGCTTCTTTGGGTCTGTGAAGTATATCATGTGTGTTTATTTTGTATTTTATGGCTAATATCCATTTATAAGTGAGTATGTACCATGCATGTGTTTTGGACATCCTCACCCAGGTTGATATTCTCAAGATCCGTCCATTTGTCTGCAAAATTCATCGTGTCTTTGCTTTTAATTGGTAGATTGAATTCCATTGTGTAGATGTATCATATTTTTAATTATCCAAACTTCAATTGAGAGACATCTAGGTTGTTTCTAGTTTCTGGCTATTAGGAGTGAAGCTGGAATGAACATAGTTGAGCAGGTTTCCTTGTGGGATGGTGGGGCATCTTTTTTGTATATGGCAAGGAGTGATATAGATGGGTCTTGATGTAGAATATTTCCAGTTTTCTGGAAAACCACCACATGTATTTCCAAAGTGGCTGTACATGTTTGCATTCCCAAAAGCAATGAAAGATAGTTCCCTTGCTCTACATCATGGCCAAAATATGCTATATCTTGGGGTTTTGATTGTAGTAATTCTGAAGGGTATCGGGTGGGATGTCAAAGTTGTTTTCATTTGCATTACCTTGTTGACTATGGACTTTGAACATTTATTTAAGGACTTCTCAGTAATTTGAGATTCCTCTGTTGAAAATTCTCATTTTTGCTCTGTGTCCCATTTTTAAATTGGTTTATTTGGGTGGTTGGTGTTTAATTTCTTGAGTTCTTTATAAATTTTTATATTTAGCCTCTGTCTGATGTAGGGTTGGTGAAGAACATTTCCCAATATGTAGGTTCTAATTGACAGTGTCCTTTGCCTACAGAAGTTTTGCAGTTTCATGAGGTCTCATTTAGGCAGTGTTGATCTTAGAGCCTGAGCCATTGATGTTCTGTTAAGGAAATTGTTTTCTGTACCAATGCATTCAATGGTATTTTCTCAAACCACTTAGAATTGATTTTAGAGCAGGATGACAAATATTTTCATTCTTCTATGTGTAGACATCCATTTAGACCAGAATCAATTGTTGATTTATTTCCCCAGTGTTTTATTTTGGCTCCTTTATCAAAAATCAAGTGTCCATAGGTGTTTGGGTTTAATTATGGATATTGAATTTGATTCCATTGATTAGTGTTTCTGTTTGTACACCAATACCATGCATTTTTGTCACTATAACTCTGTATCACAGCTTGAGGTCAAGGATGGTGATTCCTTCTGATGTTCTTTTATTGTTCTGGGTTGATTTGGCTATTCTGCATTTTCTAATTTTCCCTATAAAGTTGAGGATTATTCTTTCAAGGTCTGCAAAAATTAATATTGTGAGGTGGACTGCATTGAATCTGTAAGTTGCTTCTGGTATGATGGCCATCATTTCACTATCATTAACATTTTCACTAGGTTGATCTTACTTATACATGAGCAAAAATTTATCCTGTCTTCAAGATATTCAGGGATGGGGGATGGATCTTAAATTGAGGGAATGACCAACCAATAATTGTACCTACTTGGGATCCATCCTATGATCAAGCACCAATCCTTGACTCTGTTCATGATACTTTATTATGTTGCAGACAGGAGTCTAGCATGGCTATTCTCTGAGAGGCCCCACCCATCAACAGAGTGAGACAGATGTGGACAATCACAGCCATACAATGGATGAAGCTTCGGAACTCTTCTGGAAGAATAGGAGGAAGTGTTACAGGCCCAGATGGAATAGCTACTCCACAGGAAGACTGACAGAGTCAACTAACCTGGACCATTGCATTATCTGAGACTGACCACCAACCAAAGAACATGCATGGAAATGGACCTCAACCTCTTAGAACATGTATAGCTGATATACAGCTCGGTCTTTATATGGGTCCTCAACAACTGTAGTGCAGATGTGGCTATCCCATAAGCTCTTGCCTCTATGTGGAATGTATTCTTCTAGCTGATTAATTTGTCTGGCCTCAGTGAGAGAGGATGTGCTTAGCCAAACAGAGACTTGATATGAAGGGTTGTAGAATAACTGGAGGGCCACCACCTACCCAGAAGAGAAGTCAATATGGGAGATGATGATGGGGAGAATGGCAGTGAGTAGGATTTAAAGTGAATAAATAAAAAAATAAAAATAAAGATAATTGGTTTGTGTTAGCAAGAACATACTCGAAGTAAGCATACAATATTTTAATAAAAATAAACGCCAATAGATGAAAAAATTTCCTTCTTTTCAGAGTATTTTGTTAAATTGTAGTGTCAAGATATTGTACTCTAATATCTTTTGGAGTAAAGGAGGTTACATTATACAACTGAAATGTAATTTTATTTACTATCTTAGACCATGAAATATTAAAGGGTATTCAATCAAACTCTCAATGATATTTAGTATTTCCTCTAGTTTTAAACTCCTCATAAAATTTTATTAGATAAGAAATTTTAATATAAATTTATTTTAAATTATATTACTGTTGATTACAATTTTTTCTTATGTCATGTGCATGTGTACATATTTCTTTAACCAAGAGAAAAGGCACCAAGAGTTCTTTGTCAAATCATCTCTGCTAGTGAAGCTATCAGCTATTATTTTGGATGAATTTCCTTTTATTAAGTCTAAAAATATATAATATTCTCTAGAATGTTCAGAAATACTTGCATATTGATAGGCCTTTAGGATTTTAAAATGTCTTAAAAATACCCGCACAAACTTTTATTTAAATTTCTTATTGGATATTTTATTTATTTACATTCCAAATGCTATCCCCTTCCTGGTTTCACCTCCAAAAACCCTTTATCCCACCCACCCTTCCCCATGCTTTTATGAGGGTGCTGGTATAAGCAATCTGTAAATCAGTCTGGTGATTCCTCAGAAAATTGGACCTAGTACTACTTGAGGACCCAGCTATATTACACCTGGGTATATACCCAAAAGATGTTCCAACATATTAAAGGCAACAAGTTCCACTATGTTCATAGCAGCCATATTTATATTAGCCAGAAGCTGGAAACAACCCAGATGTCCCTTAAGAGGGGAATGGATACAGAAAATGTGGTACATTTACACAAAAGAGTACTACTCAGCTATTAAAAACAATGACTTCATGAAATTCTTAGGCAAATGGATAGAGCTAGAAAATATTATCCCGAGTGAGGTAACACAGTCACAAAAAGAACACAAATGGTGTGCACTCATTGATATGTGGATATTAGGCAAAAAGCATGGAATACCATGCAAACTATTTTGGGTAGATATTATTTTTTCGCTTTTAAAATCTATGTGTGTGTGTGTTGTTTTTTTTTTTTTTTTTTTAATAGAAAGCAGCTTTACAGGTCAAATAAAATACTTCATTTCTCTTTGTTTTATATAATTTACCACAGTAAATATCATCACACATCATCATTTTATTGACAATTAGGGATAATTACCTCTTATTCTGTCAATCTATGCCCAAGCATTAGAAAATTTAACAATCAAACATATGAATCTATTCTATCTGATTTATTGTTTATATGCTTTTACATTATTGAAAATAAGATTAATTACATCATTTATCATGAGTACCAGAATAATTAAATTAAAATTTTATTTACATAATAATTAAATGGAAGAACAGGATTCACTATGATGGTAAATAGATTATGTACACATATTATATATTATTATATATAATGTAAAATATATTAGTACATTATATATAAATACTTATGTATCCATATGCTACACTCCATCTCTGCCCTTAACATGTCACAGTTCTCTTGAATTCATTTGCATCATAAGTACATATTAGATACACATATAGGAAAGATCTTGGGATTATTGTTGTTTTGCTTTTAGACCTTTTAAAATGAGTATTGAGACAACTTAAATTTTACAGTTTCGATAAAAGAAACAGGTACACTTGTGATAATATGATGTTAATATTTGTAGATATCAATTAATTTAAATATAAATAATTAAATTTTGTAGTGAGTATGAAAAATATTTACTTTAACTGCTTTTGAAATGTATAATGTAGTACTATTGAATCTTCTTGTTATGCTGTCACATAGATCTTCTACACTCCACTCACTTCAAATGTATATATTTTAAAATTTTACTGTGTGGTGTATGGGTATATCTAAGTTTGCACATATACATGATATATACTTCTGTGTATGCATGTGTAGATGCTATAAGCTAACATTGGATTTGTGTCAGAAACCATTATAGGACAAGGTAGTAACTAGCAGGTGCAGGTGTTGTTCCTGAGATGACTTAGACTTAGATTATATCTATTATGAAGCTCCAACAGGAATGGCTCAGGAGAACATCATTTTAGGAAAGATTCTTGCTATTAATATTCTTTTCCTGTTATTATAATATATATTATCAATTATTATTCTTATATATTAATATATAATATAATAATATATAACATAATATATTATATAATAATATAATATATATTAATTATAATATATATATATATATCAATCACTAGGCATTATCCCACTCCTTTTTTAGCAGATCTCTGCAGATCTATGAACATGTACTGTCTTGTAGTGATGCTACATAGACAAAGGTATGAATTCTTAATTCTTAACGATGATCCTATAGGAATTTCTAAAATTACATCAGTATTTATTAAGCTCTTTTATAGTGAGGCTGCTATTATGTGATTATTCTGTCAGTCTCCCATATGTCATCAGTTAATTGCTTTTAGGTAGTAAACAGATTTTCTGCTACTCTGAGCACATTCCAAGAGGTTGTAAAACAATTACGAACGGTCATAAAAAAGGGAACTAATGATTTATTATAGGTGCTAGGACAGAAGATAAAATATTGACTGAGTTTATCTACACAAAACATCACTAATAACTTACTTCTGATTTTTAACTTTCAATAAACCTGCAGAGCGGTGACAGGTGATGAATGTTTAGCCAGATAATTACTCGTAGTGGAATTGTGTGTAAGCATTCTCTGTTGTAAACTTCTATTTCACTTTATGATTGAAATTTTACGTGTGATCTTGTGATGAACCTTTAACTATGTGATCATGTATTCTGAAAAGATGGATAAGAGCTTCCAAAGCATGTATACAAAGAGAACAGTCAGAAAAACTGAGGAGTACGTTTTTGAACAAAACACTTCTTAGACAAAGAAGAGAAGCTAGAGGAATCTTTCCCTTGCCTTGCTTGGGATCTTTCTTCTTTTCCTCCTTTTCTTAAATAGCTTTCATAGGAAACTTTTTATAACTTAGTAATAAACACTATAATCATTTTTCTTTTTTAATTTTTTTCTTGACAGGGAATTGACTTTTACAGAAGGATGTATAATAGTCCTAACCAAGCAAACAAACATGCTTGGCATTCACTTACCTTTTGTTCACTTATTGATTGATTGATTAAAAATATGTTGTTTTTCATATTTTATTTAATCTTTTTTTTTACTGTCTAGATTTTATCCCCCTCCTTGTCCACCCTCTGACTGTTCCATGTCACATATGTCCTCCCCCAAGCGCTGTCATATTAATGAGGGTGTCCCCACCCCGAAACCCCCAACAGACCTCCCCACTCCTTGTAGTCCTTGTACTCCTCTCCACTCCTAGTCTCTTGAGGGTTAGGTGAATCTTCTCTGACTGAGTCCAGACCTGGCAGGCCTCTGCTGTATGTGTTGGGGGACTCATATCAGACGGTGCATGCTGCCTGGTTGGTGGCCCTGTGCCTGAGAGATCTTGGTGGTTCAGGTTAGTTGAGACTGTTTTTCTTGCTATTGTGTCACTCTCTTCCTCCTCAGTCTCTTCCAGCTTTTCCCTATTTCAACCTCAGCGTTCAGCAGCTTCTGTCCATTAGTTGGTTGCAAATATCTACATCTGACTCTTTTATCTGCTTGTTGGATCTTTCAGAGACCTCCTCTTGAGCTGGATCCCAATTTGTGCCTCTCACTGGACCTCCTTTTTCTTAGGCTCTTCTCCATTTTTCCATGCAGTTCTTTCAGACAGGAAGAATTATGTGTCAGATATTTTGACTGTGAAATGGCAACCCTATGCCTCACTTGATTCCCTGCCTTTCTGCTGGAGGTGGCCTCTACAAGTTCCTTCTCCCCACATATGGTCATTTCATCTCAGGTCCCTCCTTGAGTCCTGAGAGTCTCGCCCCTCTCAGGTTTCTGGTATATTCTTGAGTGTCCCCCTACCTTCTACCTCCTGATGTTGTTCGTTTCCATTCTTTGGCTTGACCTTATGGCTTTAGTCCTATTCTCCCCACCCATACCCGATCATGTTCCCGTCCATAACCTGTCCCCTTTTCCACCCAGGTTCCTCCCTCCTCACTAATGTGATTGCTTTCTTCTCCCTCACAAGTAGGATTGAGGCATCCTCACTTGGGCTTTTCAGCTTGTTAAACTTTTTGAGTTCTCTAGATTGTATCCTGGGTATTCTGTACAGTTTTTGTTGTTGGTGGTGGTGTAACTATCCTCTTATTAGTGAGTACATACCATGCATGTCCTTTTGTGTCTGAGTTATCTCACTCAGAATCATATTTTCTAGTTCTATCTATTTGCCTGCAAAACTCAGGATGTTATTGCTCTTAACATTGTATTCCATTGTGTAATTGTACCACATTTTCTCTATCCATTCATCTGTGGTGGGGCTGGGTTGTTTCCAGCATCTGGCTATCACAAAAAATGCTTCTATCAACATAGTGGAACATGTGCCCCTGTGGCATGGTGGGGCATCTTTTGAGTATATGCCAAAGAATAGTGTAGCTTGGTCTTCAGATAAATCTATTGCAAATTTTCTGAGTAATCTCAAGATTGATTTCCAGAGTGGTTGTACAAGTTTGCATTCCCAACATCAATGGAGGAGATTTCCTCTTTCTCCACATCCTCACCAACAATGGCTCTCACCTGAGGTTTTGATCTTAGCCATTCTTATTGTTATAAGGTGGAATAACAGGGTTGTTTTTAATTGTATTTTCGTGATCACTATGTGATCCATTGTGAATTCTCTGTTTAGATCTGTACCCATTTTTTTGAATGGGTTGTTTGTTTTTTTGGAGGTTGCCTTCTTGAGTTCTTTATATATTTTGAATATTATCCCTCTATCAGATGTGTGTTTAGTGAAGATGTTTTTCTCAATCTCTATGTTGCTGATTTGTCCTATTGACTATGTCCTTTGCCTTACAGAAGCTTTTCAGTTTCATGATGTCCCATTTATCATTTCTTGGACTTAGAGCCTGAGCCATTGGAGTTCTGTTCAGGAAAATGTCCCCCTTATCCATGAGCCACAGACTCTTCCCCACTTTCTCTTCTATAAGATTCAGTATACCTGGTTTTATGTTTAGTTCCTTGATCCACTTGGACTTGAATTTTGTACAAATTGATAAATATGAATCTATTTTCATATTTTTACATACAGACTGCCATTTAGACCAGCACCATTTATTTAAGATGCTTTCATTTTTCTGTTGTACAGTTTTGGTTTCTTTCTCAAAGATCAAGTGTCCATGGGTGTGTGGTTTTATTTCTGGGTCTTCATTTTTATTCCATTGATCCACCTGTCTGTTTCTCTACTAATATCACGCAGATCTTTTATGAATATTGCTCCTCAATACAGCTTGAGGTCAGGGATGGTGACTCCTCCAAAAGCTCTTTTATTTTTAATACATGTTTTGGCTATCCTAATTTGTTTATATTCCATTTAAAATTGAGAACTGTTCTTTCCATGTCTTTGAGGAAGGTTGGGTTTTTTGTTTGTTTGTTTGTTTTTTATTTTGATGAGAATTGCATAGAATCTGTAGACTTCTTTTGGTAGGATGTCCATTTTTACTATGCTAATCCTACCAATCCATGAGCATGGGAGATCTCTCTATTTTATGAAATCATCGACAACTTCTTTCTTGAGAGACTTGAAGATCTTGACATACAGAACTTTCACTTATTTGGTTAGAGTTACCTCAAGATATTTTATACTATTTGTGAGAACTGTGAGGGTGTTGTTTCCCTAATTTATTTCTCAGCCCATTTATCATTTGTATGGAGAAATCCTACTGATTTGATTGAGCTAATTTTATATCCAGCCACTATGCTGAAGTTGTTTATCAGCCACAGAACATTTCTCATAGAATTTTTGGGGCTGCTTCTGTGTACTAGGCCCAACAAGCAGCTGACTGAGATAGAAGCAAGTACTTACATTCAACCAATGGTCTGAAGTCTGAAATAGGGAACCCTGGTTGTTGAATTATGGAAAAGCTGGAAGAGTTTGAGGAAAGAAACCCTATAGGAAGATCAGCAGTTTAAACAAACCTGGACCTCTGAGATGTCTCAGACATGGAGCCACCAATCAGGCAGTAGGTGATCTGAGATCCCCAACACGTATATAGCACAGGAATGCTTGGTCTGGCTTCAGTGAACAAGGGCATACCTAAATGCATGAGAGACTGAGGTCCCAGGGAATGGAGAGACCTGGTGGGGAGTGGGGGTGGGGATATCCTATTGAAAATGGAGGAGGAGGAATAGTATGAGAAACTGTCAGAGAGCAGAAAAGGAACAGGATAATGACTGGATTGTAAAAACGAATAAAGATATAAAAGAATGCCAGCAAAGTGGAAGTATATGGAATGTAACATTTTGGAAATGGCTTTTCATTAAGGACAGTAACTTCAATAGTAGCAAATTTGTTATTTTCATCAGTAGTCAATTTTTATTGCTGAGTTGTATTCGGTGGAGTTGATATAACAAGATCCATTCAGTCACTCACATTTTAAATGATATTTGAATTTTTCTTCTACTTAGCTTTATTAAAAATTGATATTTAATTAAAAATTAAATACAATTAAAGATATTGACACAAATGTATACTCACATACACAAAGAGAAAGTATAGAAAAATACACAGACATAGACATACATTTAGATATAAATGTAGATATATACACAGAGAAGTATTACTGTTATATTCCATATCTTTCCAAACACAACTCTTCAAAGCATATCATAGGTCCAAATGATGATAATGTGATATATCTTCTTAACTTGAAACTGGTTTTATATTTACAAATCAGGGGTTCTTTCTTTATAAAAGTGCCATGTCCTTAGGGGTATTTGTTTTTCTCACTCGATAGTGTACAATTCATGTATTGTGATGGAAAATTATTTATTCTGAATTGTTTTATTAAAAAGTGAGAGACAAAAACCATATGTTAAATTAGCATGTATATACATGACTTTATAGCTAGACAAAGAAGAAATGAAAAATTTACAGTTGCTAGTACAAACAACCAATACTGTTAGATGGCACTCTAGGTCTGCTTGCTGTTTCCCAGACTGTTAATCTCCCAAGATGGTAGCTTTGTTTTCTACAGATGCAATTACTAGATGTTAACCAAAGCCCAAACCTAATAAATCATGAATTTTAATTTTACTATATCATAGTAGTAGTGGTTTACTTAATATAACTTAGTAATTTTATTAAAAATACAAGTACTTATATGTTTTCACACACACACACACACACACACACACACACACACACACACATATATATATGTAATTTCTTCTTAATCTCATACATTAGGGATTTTTTCCGAAAATTTATGCTACTTTCCCATATATTTATAGAGATTTGGCATTTAGATTTTATATTAATATTCTAACTTAGCCCCCTATCTATGAGTAGTCATTCTTTTATTATATTAATAATTATAATATTTAATAATTATTAATAATAATTAGTAATAATTATTCTATTTTGTCTGACTTTTCTACTTCTTTCTGCTTCTGCTCTGGTGAATTCTGTGAAACTAGATGTTCCTTGATGTGATGATTCTTAAACAATTAAAAATTGAGACATAGGAGCATAGCACAGCACAGACCTAATGGCCCCGGTGCATGCTGTGTTCTCATCTAGGAAACAATGCAATTACTGAACAATGGTAGTTCCAGATTAATGCTTGACATGAAAAGAAAGTTTGAAAAAATTATTAGAAAATGAATTGTCTACATTGGAACCCCAAGAAAGAAAAAAAAAAAAACTATTGAAGTTATGAAATAAGTTTTACACAACATTTGAGAGTAGTTCTTGGATAAGAAAGTATAGAATTTATAAAATTATATACTAGCAAATCTAAGTCAAAACACTGGGACTGTTAGGAGAGTCATGTGCAATGTGCAGAACTAAGGAGAAAAGGATTGACTTGATTCTTTCCGGCCACTGCCTGGCAGCTTGCCCATGTCATTCATCATTAGAGCTTCACAAGAAAATGCAAATAGCTGACCTTGGAGCCCTGAGCTCTGAAGTACAAGTCAAAAGTTAAAGTTTAAATAATGATGAGTTTGCAATTATTACTTTGGCCACAGTCCTGGGAATAGGGGAAACTTGAAATTTTGTGGAATAATTATAATCTTTGATTCTTTGTGGGACATGATTATTCTTTTGAATTTGTTTTAGCAATGATTATATAAAGTCTTTTGTTTTCTACATGCTTTTGGAATATCAATAAAATACAGGGGCAAGAAAAAGGCTAGAGAGCATGTAGTGAGGGAGTGAGAAGCGTGTGTGGTGAAGGTGGAAAGCAAGTGAGAGAGCATGAGAAGAGCATGTGAAAAGTGAGTGAAAAGAGAATGTGAAGAATGAGTGACGAGAGAATGTGAGGTCTGTACGGAGAGTGTGTGTGTGAGTGAAAGGAGTGTGCACATGGTGTGTGTGAGATGTGTGTGAAGAGTGTGTGTGCGTGGACGGGGAATGCACAGAGATGTGTCGGAGTGTGAGAGTTTGAGAAAAGAAAAGCACACAGGAGAAAAGTAGAGTGTGCAGGAGAAAGCAGAGTGTGCAGGAGAAAGCAGAGTGTGTGCAGCCTCAAGCTTTGGGTGAATGAGAGAGAGAGAAAGAGAGCAGAGAGTGAGAAAGAAGAGAGAGAAACTTGAATCCTTGAAAAATTGCCTGTCACCTTGTACCCAAAATGTAATCTGTGTATATTTACAATGTGCCTTCAGATATTCCTGCTTCTAGTTGAGAACTCTGATCCTGTGTCGAGGCTGGACTCAGGCACTAAACATTTATCTAAGTGATAGATTATTTTCCTAGCAGATACAAGGTTCTTGGTTCAACTCCCCATGTTGATACCCTTCTACATACGAATGACCAAAAAATTTGGTTTTAGCATTGTTAATAACTTGTAAGTCCATAATAAGTTTAGATTTATTATGTTGATAATAGAATATTTATCAAGTTTGAATATTTAGAAATAATGAATGACTAGAATCAAGAATAAAACATCATAATTTTATAAATTAAATTATATAAGATCTTACTATTTTTTCCTAGTACAGATGTCTGTGTCTTATTTCACTTCAATTTTTAACTCCAGTTTATGAGGGACTTATGATGATTTCATGCCTAAAAAAATTATCGTTGGACAAAAGTATGCATTAACTCCCGTGAAATTACTTGTCTATCAGCAGGAGAAGAATCACAAAAGCAGCACAAAAATCAGAAATCAATTTGTTCTTACAGTCAGATGTCCCATTAAAATACTAAGGTAATAGCTATGATATCATATTTAAATTTAATATATTTGTATATATTTAATATATATGCATATATATTGTGTATATATATATTTACACGTGCAGAGGACCTATTGCAAATCCATGTTGGCCATGTGCTTGCTGTTTCAGTCTCTGTGAGCACATATTGATTCATTGATTCATGGGTCTCTCTTCTCCTCGTGTTCTCCATCCCTCAGGTTCTTAGAATCTTTCTCCCTCCTCTTCCTTGAGATTTCCTCAGCTTTGAAGTTAGGTATTTCATGGAAACCTCCCATACACTCTCTGTATAATGTCTGACTGTGGGTATCTCTATATGTTCCTATCTGCTGCCAGAGGAAGTCACTTGAATGATGACTGGATAAGACACAATCTCTGAGTATAGAAGAACATCATTAGGAGTCATTTTATTGATCCTTTAAGTTGTTGTTCTTATTTTAATCCAGTGATACTTTTATAATATCCTAGGTCTCTTGACTATCTAGCCTATGGTTCAGGGTTTTCCAAACCCTGTTGGCGATGGGTTCTCTCTTATGGAATGGATCCTGTCCAACTGTAATATGACAGATTTTTACTCCATCTTATTGTATTTTATTTTGTCATGTTTAATCATTTCAGAGAGGTCTGCTCTTTTCTAATGAGAGACAGAAATTGAGAGCATCTGAAAAGGAAGCAAGGTGGGGAAGAATTGGGAGGAGTAAAGGGAAGTGAAACTATTATCAAGATATAGCGTATGTGAAAACATTCAATTTTTAGTTAAAAAAAAAAGATATTTCCTATTTATAAGGATCTATCAGAACTTGATGCTTCAGGACACTTCATTTATATGCCAAAGAGAATTTGAAAATATTGTGAAATATCTGAATTTTCTCACAAGTATCCTCATAATTCCTATCTTGCATTTATTTTATCATTTTTCCTACAGACACATTGTGTGTGTGTGTGTGTGTGTGTGTGTGTGTGTGTATGAGAGATCAAGTATATATATCAAACATGTCGCTACAATTATGGCAATAATAACAGATCTCCCAGTGTAATGCATCTGAGAAGTAATTTTTCCCTATTATCCACATTAATGTTTAGACCACAGAATTTTAAGATGCTTTGATTCTAGCTAATTTGCCAAGTGTGGTCTACTTGCCAAGGGTAGAAGTGACAGTCACTTAAGTAATTATTAAAAAAAGAAAAGAAAACTTGCTTTGAAATTTTTATTAAACTGTTGTGATACTGTCTTCACATCTGAGGTATCTTGGGAGAGAAGCACCAGGCCAACATTATCTGAGCCAACAAGACAGAATGGTGGGAGAAATTCTGGTTGCAGGGAAGGCCTGAGAAGAAGATTCATAGACACAGGCATGAATTGGGGGTTTAAATTACAAAGGAAGCTTGCATTATTGTGAATCATTAATAACTTGTCTGGTAGCTGATGGAAATGGACTGAAATTACGATGAGCAAGGGTTAACACCTGTCAGCACTTAAACATAGCCTGTTGAGGTAGCCTCATTATTATATATTCTTCTCTCATTTAAAAGAAATATCAGATATATTTATAATTTATCCATAATTATGTCTACACCTGACAATACATTTGTAACATAACATTCAGTGTTATATGTTCAGACAAAACAAAACCATGATTAGCCATCTATATCATTCAGACTACAGTTTCATGTGAATGTACATGGACACTGACTTCTTTTTGGACATCATCTATACTACAGAACATGGAATGAGCTGACCAGAAAACAGTAGTTCTTGCTACACATATGTCTGGAGCATATTCTCTTTTAAATACTTAAGTATGAAACCATGATAAAGATTGGAGTGTGGTGAGACAAAATCCACAACATATAATTGATTGTTTTTCACATATTCTGCTTCAGCAGTATAATCAATACAGTGTGCTTTACAGACACTTAAGTCTCTTCACTCCATAATTACAGAAGTCCAAAGCTGGAGCTGTTTACTAACTTCATTATTTTGTCCATGTTGTTCAGTAGCACAACAAAATATCTTAGTTTCTACTATGACTATATCTAAAATTTACCACAACACTCCCTAAAATTCAGAGCATGTAATTTAGCAAATCCCTATTTATGCTGTCTTCTTTATCTGTTTTTAGGATTTTTATTATTATTATTTTTTTTAAAATTCAATCTATCAATCTCTTGTGAATATAAGTTCTTTCACTTCTGTGTCAAATATCTTTCATTTTCCTTTACTTCATATCCTATATCCCATGTGGCTTAAAAGTTAAGAACTGTTCCATATAAACAAAGTGTGTTATACAGATATCCCTTTCTATTTTTCTCTCCCTTTCTTCCATTCCCTCCTCTCTCTCGTTCTCCCTCTCTTTCTCTAACACACACACACATACACACACACACACACACACAAACACACACATGTGCACACACTTCAACTGGGAGTAGAAACACTTTTGCTTTTTTCGTTAAGAATAAAAATTTGATGCTCTGAACTTTCAAATTATATAATTTTATATTTCATAATAACCATGATTATAGTTCTGTATCCATGTATTTATGTATTTCAAGGTGATATAGTGGTAACTGAAATAAAGTAATTAATTGTACTGTACTTGTGCTCATCAAGTGTATTCGAGTTCAATATTTTTATATTGTGTGCTTTTAAATAAGTTTTTTATTGGCAAAATGAAAATAACGATTAGTTGTCTATAAACATAGACAATCATTAGAACACAAGTTCTGCTGATGCCTCCTACTTTTTAAATTATGTTTTCAGGAAGTTTTGTGAACACACTGCTTCTTGGCTGTTCAGGAATACTTTTGATCTTCCTTTATTAATTATACAACTTAACATATAAAATCTCATTTAAAATACTACCAGAAAGTTAGTGTACATTACATTAGAATATAACATTTCCTTAAGAATGCCCAATTTTAGTCTTTGATCACCATATGTGCAAGCTAAAATGGTAAGCCTTTACTTGTAACCACCCCTGAACTTAGAACAAGGTGTAAACATGCTCCTCACCTATCTAAAGAGACCCTGGTTCCTGTCCTGACACCAACACAATTAAATACACAGCTTCCAACTATTCTAGCTCAGAGTCATCCACACAATTTTAAAATCAATTTGGTATTTGACCCAGAGCCAGTTCAGCTCTCAGAGGAAAGTAGTGACATGCTGAGGCCACTTAGGATGAATACAATTTTGACAGCAAAATTTTGCTGAAGTTGGAAGTTTGATGTCTTTTTATTTTTTCTAAAACAACGTTGTAAAAATACTGCTTCTAAATTAGGGGATGAAGTAAAAAAATATATTGTCTTAACCTCAACAGGGAATCAGGTAGTGTTCGGTTTCTCTTTTTAAGGGACTAACAGTATTAAATTCTTGTCAGAGTTCTAAAATGATGACACAAAGGTGAAGGTTTATACCTAATTTACTGTCAAATGTGACCATTTCGTTAATTTTTGTAGAGATAGGAAGCTTCAGTAAAATAGCTTATATCAAACAGGAATTTTAGTATCAACATTCTGACATCATTGTCCACATCCATTAATATGTGCCAAAAAGACAAGTCTAAAGCAACGCATTTAATTATACATATTCTATAAATTCTGGTATATTGTGTATGTACTGAAATTATCATCTGTATTTCATAAGAAATAATACAGTTGTATTTGGTAATAGTGATTAGAATATAGCCTATATTCTCTCAGCAATTGACAGGATATTTTAACAGTAAATGCTTCTTGATTATTTCATTAAAAACCTTATTTTAATTCTAAATTATTTAAGATATTTCAATATACTATTGTGTTCAGAGAGCAGTTTGAACGTGTATTAATAATATTTTCTTTCAAACCAAATCAAATTTAATCAGTAGTTGACTGGAATAAGACAAATGTTTGTATATAACTAGAAAGAAGTATCTTATCTTAAGAATAAATAACTGGTATTGGAAACTTAGCCAAATACTCAGGGCTAATGAAATTGTCCAACTTGAAGGAGAAAATACAACTATTATTTTAATAAAATGTCATGATCTCTAAGTACATTATAAACTTTTGTTTTTATACTCAAAGGTAAGCATACATTCACACAGAAGAACTTTTCTTTGTACCACATATAGAACTTTACAGAAAACCAAAACTAATCAAAATACAATGTTGTGGAGTACAGGGAACCATGGTGTTGGCTTGTTCTTCCTGCTTTGAGAGGCATGAATGACTCCTGGGGCACAATGTGCCTTACAGTACCTGATAGACTAAAACTCAGTCAGTGAAGAATTCAGGCCTCTTTTTGTTTTCCTTGGAATGTTCACAGAAGCATGAAAGATTGACAGAACAATTAGTCTTAGATATTAATTTGTATACCCTGTATAAATTGAAAATGCCATTGTATATAGGCAGATATATCTGTATTAATCATGGCAATTGTTCTTATATTGTGTTTTTGATTAAGGTTTTAAGAAATCTGAATATTATCAATAAAATTGCCAGATCCTTAGTTATGTTTTATCCCCTCCGACGTGCCTGAATTAAATCCTTGTGTCCATATCAAGTGACTTTACTGGGTGAGTAAGTGAGAGCCTTTACAGTAGAGCTCAGTCCACATGGATCTATCTACAAAGCACTCTCTCACATCCCACACATAACATTCTGTTACATTAGGTGTTGATGGAACCGTCT
The DNA here is from genome assembly GCA_019843965.1 of Rhynchomys soricoides. NCBI lineage: Eukaryota > Metazoa > Chordata > Mammalia > Rodentia > Muridae > Rhynchomys > Rhynchomys soricoides. Next base: position 1,309,995 of record JADRCH010000332.1, read on the forward strand.
AATCCTAATAAGCCTCTGTAAAGGACACACAATCAAGATGTTTTAATTATAAACCAGATGCCTAGATTTGGCAAAACTAGCTATACAATCCCTTTTTACTTGCGGTTTCTCCTAGCCATTTGAACATGGTATGGTCTATTGTGGCTTACTCTTCCCCTTTCTCCATCCTCTCTGCTCTTCTCCATCTACATGCCACACCCTCTCAAACCTCCTGTCTCACATTTCCTCTCCACTATCTAATCACATCCTCTAGCCTTTTATTCACCAGTTAAAATAGGTAGAATATACACACGGGTTCACTTGAGTAGGTGATGGTCTGCTCATGAGGTACAATCTCTCTTAAGGAACGAGCATTAGCATTAGAATACAAACAACATCAGGTCAACCCAGTACATTAGGTTAAAAAAAAAAAATGTAACAACGAGAGGATGAGAGGTTTTCTGAGATACTTTCTGTGAGTTCAGAAATTTCCACACAAATCATACAAACACTGATCTCATTTAGGAAGGAATAGTTTATTGAACACACACCTTAATGCTGGTCAAACCAAGGACTTAGCTCATAATTGAGTCAGAAAATATGACAAAGGACATCATTTTATGTTATCATATAAAGGAAAAGAGCACAAAAGAAACACAATAAGCTCATACACAGATGAAGGAAGTGTTGCCTAGTTGTCAGTTCTAACTTAAGATATTTTAGACGTAACAGTTCATATTGACATATGATTTGATGGGTTCTATGTAAAGCTTTGTGTAATGTTTTAAGATTAATAAACTTCAGAACATACTGAATATAACAAGGGATATTTTCAGCATTATCCTGCTATGATTCAAGTATTTTTCTGTGTAAATCACTAGTAAGCATATTACAGCAATATGAAATAACTGGCAGGCATGGAAGAAAATGTCTACAGCTATGTTGAAGGTATGTCAGACTATAACAATACTGTGTCCTTTATGAATATTGAATAATAACCATGATTATAGAGAAAATTCAATCCAGTAACATAGCTGTGCTGGCAAGGGATGCTGGCATGAATGCAGGCAAAATACATACCTTTTGTCACTCTGGCTGGAATAGTCGGGCCTTTAGTGCACACCTTTAATCCCAAACAATGATGTCTAATTAATGGACAAGAAAGTGATGATTTAGAAAAAGATTTGACAGAATGAGTCACACACAGGATACTTCCAACTCTCACAAGAACAGATAGAAAAGTGAAGCTCAATAAAGATCACTGAGAAGAGAATTCAATTTGGGTTGATTTTAAATATATCAATACAGTTCAATTTACTTGTGCTTGGTTTAGTTCAGTGGAGCTCAGACACAGTCTTATCCAAGCAAAACAATCTATCAAAAGCCAGTTTGTACCAGTCACCTGGCAAAGAGTTCGAGCCAGAACTGTTAAGTTGAATGAGCCAATCAGAGTTTAGAACTAGCTTGAAAGAATGAGTTTATACAGCAGAAAGTCTCAGAGGCTAAATCATTTGATATTGCTGTTCTTCCTATGGAGTTTCTGTCCCCTTCCCCTTCTTCAATCCTTCCCCTAATTCTTCTACAAGGCTTCCAAGACTTCAGCCCAATGGTTGGCTTTAAGTATCTTCATCTGTCTCAGTAAGCTTCTGCTAAGGCCTTTCTGAGACAGCCATGCTAGGCTCCCATTTGCAAGCAAAATACGGCATCATTAATAGTGTCAGGATTTGGTGTCTGAGCATGGGATGAATCCCAAGTTAGAACTGTCAATGGGTGGGCTTTCCTTCAGTTTGTTCCATTTTGTCACTACATTTCCTTTCTACATGTTGAATTCTCTCTCAGTCAAAAATTTTGAAGAAGGGTAGGTGGCCCCATCCCTCCACTGGGTGCTCTTTCGGTCTACTAGAACTGGTCTCTTCAGATTGCATCTCCCCACTATTGGGCATTTCAGCTAAGGCCATCCCCATTGAGTCCTGGAGGCATCTCACATCCCAGGTCTCTGTAATTTTCAAGAGGATCCCCCTACACACAACCCCCAAAGCGGCACATTTCCATTAATTCTCTTGCCTATCTGGACTTCTCTCTTGTCTCCCATCCATAGTCTATCTTGTTCCATTTTCCCTCCCCCTCTTCTTTCCCACCCAGGTTTCTCCTTATCTCTGCCTCCCATTATTATTTTATTCCCCCTTCTAAGTGAGACTGAAATATCCTCACTTGGGATTTCCTTCTTGTTAAGATTCATAATGTCTATAGATTGTATCCTAGATATTTTGTATACTTTTTGGCTAATATCCAATTACCAGTGAGTTCATACCATACAAGTCTTCTTGGGTTTGGGTTACCAAGCTCAGGGTATTTTCTAGTTCCATCCACTTGCCTGCAAAATTTATGGAGGAATGTTTCTTTATCTCCACATCCTTACCAGCATGTGCTGTCTCTTGAGTTTTTGACCTTAGCCATTCTAACTGGTATACAGTAGAATGTCAGGGTCATTCTGAATTGCATTTCCCTGATGACTAAAGATGTTCAGCCTTTAAGTGTTTCTAGTCCATTCAAGATTCCTCTGTTGAGAGTTCTCTCTTTACTATGTGTTCCATGTTTTAATTGGGCTGTTTGTTTGTTTGTTTGCTTTGGAATCTATCTTCTTTAGTTCTTTATATATTTTGGATATTAGACCTCTATCAGTGTCAGGTAAGTGAAGATATTTCCAAATTTGTATGTAGCCATTTTCTCCTAATGACTGTCTTTTGCCTTACAGAGACTTTTCATTCTCATAGGTCCCATTTGTAAATCATTGATTTCAGAACCTGAGTTTTGTTCAACAAATTTCTCCTGTGCCAAAGTGTTTGAAACTATTTCCCACATAATTTTCTATTAGATTCAGAAAATTTGGCTTTATGTTCAGGTCATGGATCCATTTGGACTTAAGTTTTCAAAATGATAAAGATAGATCAATTTTCATTTTTCTACCTGCAGACCACCAGTTAGATTACCACCATTTGTTGAAGCAGATGTCTTCTGATTTCCACTGTATGATTTTGTCTTCTTTGTTACAGATCAAATGCCCATCGGTATGTGGGTTAATTTCAGGATCTTCAATTCTATCTATATCTGTATCAGTACTATGCAGTTTTTATCACTATTGCTCTGTAGTACAGCTTGAGCTCAGAAATGGTGATTCTCCCAGGAGTCCTTTTATTGGTGAGAATTGTTTTCACTATCCTGGGTTGTTTGTTTTTCCATCTGAAGTTGTGAGTTGTTCTTTCCATTTCTGTGAAGAATTTTGTTAGAATACTGATGGAAATTGAATTGAATCTGTAGATTGCTTTTGGTAAGATGGCCAGTTTTACTGTGTTAATCCTGCTGATCAATGATCATGGATAAACCTATCCATCATCTGAGGTCTTCTTCAATATCTTCCTTCAGGGACTTGATGTTCTTGTCATACACCTTACACTTTCATGTAGAGTTACACCAAGATATATATTTAGTTATTTTGAAGGGTGTGGTTTCCCTAATTTATTTTTCAGCCCATTTATCATTTGTATAAAGGAAGGCTACTGATTTGTTTGAGTTAATTTTCTATTTTGTGACTTTCTTGAATTTGTTTATCAGCTGTAGGAGTTCTCTGCTAGAATTTTTGTGGTTGCTTATGTATATCCTGTATCCCTGTATCATCCTCAAATAGTGATACATTGACTTCCTCCTTACCAATTTATCCCTTCGATCTCCTTTAGTTCTCTACCTAGAACTTTGAGTACTATACTGGATAGGGAGAAAGTTTGCAACCTTCTCTTTTTCCTAATTTTAGTGAGATTGTTTACATTTCTCTAAATTTAATTTGGTGTTGGCTGTTGGTTTGCTGTATATTGCTTTTACTATGTTTATATATATGTCTTGAATTCTTGATCTCCCCAAGACTTTTAACATGAAAGGGTGTTGCATTTTGTCAAAGACTTTTTCAGCATCTAATGAGATGATCATACGATTTTTTTTTTTTTTGCATTTATTTACAAGTTGAATTGTACAGGTACCCAATTAATTCTACTCAGTTAATCCTGGCAGTAGGTGTGTGTTCCTGCTATCCATGTCAATGTTCTACATTTCTGAATGAGAGGCACAAACACTGCCTTTATATTTTGGTATTCCTAATGCTCAATGGTTGGGCCACATCCTAACCTCTACGAAGCTATATCTCCCTCTGATATTCCTGAGTTATTACTTACTAAACCCTATTTTCAGTCTTGACTGTCCCAGACCCAGACATGCAGCTATTTAGGGGTTTGATCCTCGACTCCTATGTGACCGCTATATTTTTTGTCTTATGCACCTCTCAGGTGTGGTATCTCTCCTCCTCCTTCTGCATCTTGGCCTCTCCTCTCTCTTTTTTCCTTTTCTTTATCCAGAAGTCCTAATAGTTCCACCTCTGTATCCTTGCCCTGCCATTAGCCACCAATAACTTTATTCTCATGCAATTTTGGAGACTCAAGTAAGCATAATCAGCAGCATTAGCCCAAACACACACAGTGGATATGTTTATGGATTTTCATATACTGAACTATCCCTGCATCCCTGATGGTAGTGATTGATGCTTTTCATGTGTTTTTAGATTTAGTTTGTGAAAATTTTATTATTTTTGCATTGATATTCAAAAGCAAAATTTGATATGACATTCTATTTCTTTGTGTAGTTTAAATATCAGAGTAACTGTGGCTTCATAGAATGAATGAGGTAGTGTTCCTTCTGTGTCTATTTTGTGGAATAGCTTGAAGAATGTTGATATTAGCTCTTTGACTGCCTGATAGAACTCTGCGCTAAAAACTGTCTTGCACAGAGCATTTTATTGTGTGTGTGTGTGTGGTTTTTTTTTTTTGGGCAGGATTTAAATGACCACTTCTATTTCCTTAGGGGTTAAGGAAATGTTTAGATAGTTTACCTCATCTTATCTTAACTTTGGTATAAGGTATCTGTTTAGAAAACCATTCATTTCATCTATATTTTTTAATTTTATCTTGTATATCCTTTGTAGTAAGACCTGGTAATTTTTGAATTTTCTCAGTTTCTGTTGTTATGTATGCACTTTCATTTCTAATTTCGCTAATTTGGGTACAGTCTCTGTGCCTTTTTGTCAATTTGGCTAAGGGTTTATTTAATTTGATGATTTTCACAAGGAGACAGCTTTTAGTTTTGTTGAGTTTTGTTTGTTTGTTTGTGTTTAGTTGATTTCAGCTCTGAGTTTGACTATTTCTTGCCATCTACTCCTCTTGAGTGTGTTTGCTTCTTTTTGTTCTAGACTTTTTGGGTATACTGTTAAGTTGCTAGTATATGATCTCTCAAATGTGTTTATGAAGATACTTGGTGGTTTGACTTTTCATCTTAGCACTGCTTTCATTGTGTCCCATGTATTTGGCTATGCTGTGCTTTTATTTTGATTTATTTCTGGAAAGTCTTTAATTTCTTTCTTATTTCTTCCCTGATCAAGTTATCATTCAGTAGAGTGTTGTTCAGTTTCTAATAGTACGTAGGCTTTCTGTTGTTTTCATTGTTATTGAAGTCCAGGCTTAGACCATGGTGATCTGGTAGAATACATGGGATTGTTTCAATCTTGTTGAATCTGTTGAAGCTTGATTTTTCTGTAATTATATGGTTAGATTTGGAGAAGTTTCCATAAGATGCTGAAAAGAAGGTATATCTTTTTGTTTTAAGGTGGAATGTTTTGTAGATCTCTGTTAAATCCATTTGATTCAAAAAAATTCAGTTAACTTTCATTCTGTCTCTGTTTAGTTTTTGTTTCAATTACATCTACAGTCAGTGTCTGAGAGTGACGTGTTGACATCTCCCACTATACTTTTGTGTGGTTCAAATGTGTGTTTTGGGCTTTAATAAAGTTTCTTTTAAAAATGTGGGTGCCTGCCGGGCATGAGTGGCATGTGCCTTTAATTCCAGCACTCGGGAGGCAGAGGCGGGCAGATTTCTGAGTTCGAGGCCATCCTGGTCTCCCGAGTGAGTTCCAGGACAGCCAGGGCTACACAGAGAAACCCTGCCTCTAAAAAACAACAACAACAACAAAATGTGGGTACCCTTGCATTTGAGGCACAAAATAGAGACTTTCTCTTGATCGATTTTGTTGTTGCTGTTTGATGCGTATTAAGTGTCCTTTTCCTATCTTTTGGATAAATTTTGGTTAAAAATCTATTTTACTAGATATCAGAATGGTTACTCCAGATTGTTTCTTGGGACCATTTTCTTGGAAAACTTTTCCCCTCCCATTTACTCACAGATAGTGTCTCTCATAGTCATTGAGGTGTGTTTCTTGCATGCAGCAAAATGCTGGATGGTGTTTTTGTAACCAGTTTGTTCCCCTGTCTCTTATAATTTGCAAATTGAGTCCTTTGATGCTTAGAGATATTAAAGATCAATGATTATTAGTTCCTGTTATTTTTGCTGTTGGAGGTGGTATTACGTGTGAATGATTGTATTCATTTGGGTTTGTTGCGGGATATATAATTTTTTTTCCTTGGGGGGAAGTTTTCTTCCTTGTTTTGGAGTTTTGCTTCTAATATTCTTTGTAGGACTATATTATTAGAATGATATTGTTTAAATTTGTCAGTTTTTTTTTCCCCTAAAATATCTTGTTTTCTCCATGTATGGTGATTGAGAATGTTGCTGGGTATAGTAGGCTGGTTTGGCATCTGTGGTTTCTTAGGATGTGTCTCCTGTCCAAGATCTTCTGGCTTTTAGCATCTCTCTTGAGATGTCTGATGTGATTCTGATAGGTCTGCTTTTATATGTTTCTTGGTTTTAAACTTTTAATAGTCTTTCTTTGATTTGTACATTTGGTGTTTTTTGCTTTTATATGGTGGTAATATTTTCCTTTCTTTTCTAATCTATCTGGTGTCCTGTAGGCTTCTTGTACTTTTATGGCCATCTCTTTATTCTAGTAAAGTTTTCTTCTATGATTTTGTAGAAGATGTCTTCTGGCCTTTGAGTTGGGAATCTTTATTCTCTTCTATTCCTATTATTCTTAGGGTTTGTCTTTTGATTGTGGCAAATTTCCAAGATGTTTTGGGTAATGAACATTTTTCCCTTTGCATTTTTTGACTGATGTATCAATATCTTCTCTAAGATATTCTACACAGGAGATATACTGTATCATCTCTCCTATTCTGTTAGTGATGCTTGATTCTATAGTTCATGATCTCTTTCCTAGGTATTCCATCTCCTGAGTTGCTTTTATTTAAGATTAATTTGTTGTTTCTATTTCCACTTTTAGGTCTTGGACCATTTTGTTCAATTCCTTTACTTGTTTAATTGTATTTTCCTATATTTCTTTAAGTGATTTATTTGGAGCGGGAGGGGGGCTCCACACACAGGGACTGAGGAACAGCCGGGAGGTAGGAGACTTCTGGTTTACATCTGTGGCAGGAGTCCTTTGCCTGGGCCACCAGGGCTTTATAACCAAATAGCACTGGGAGAAACCTAGCCTCCAAGGAGTGGGGACAAGATCAGAGGGTCCCACCTGGAATTCTCAGGTCACAGGGACTGAGGAACAGGGATTTTGTTTCTTTTGCTGGGTGGAGAGCAGATCCTATGACACAGGGCTCCGTACTCAAATAGTGCCAGGAGAGAGCTGGTATACCAGGAGTGCCGACACACCTTTATGCACAGGAAAGACCACCACTTGTTTTCAAATTCCCTGAACCAAGAGGGACCATAGCAAAGCCAGCAGACCACAGGAAACAAGGGTACTTTGGGGATTAGATCCTTCCTGTTTCTGTCTGTACCCCAGAGCTGACTCTGCACCACAACTCTTGAAACCCAAATTCCTCTCAAAGAGAACTGGTCTCCAAGGAGTATTTACACCTAGGTTTACAGGAAAGATGAGCCACAGTCAGAGAGAGAAAGCCCAGCTAACACCAGAGATAGCCAGATGGCAAAAGGCAAGGGCAAGAACACAAGGAACAGAAACCAAGACTACTTGGCTTCATCAGAACCCAGCTCTCCCACCACTACCAGCCCTGGATATCCTAACACACCAGAAAAGGAAGACTCAGATGTAAAATCACATATCAACGGGATGATAGATTTTAACAAGAAAATAAATAACTCCCTTAAAGAAATACAAGGGGACTCAGGTAAACGACTGAAAAATCTTAAAGAGGACACACAAAAATCTCTTAAAGAATTACAGGAAAGCACAATCAAATGGGTAGAATTACAGGAAAACACAATCAAACAAATGAGCAAAACCATTCAGGAATTAAAAACAGAAATAGAAACAATAAAGAAATCAAAAGGGAAACAACCCTAAAGTTAAAGAACATAGGAAAGAAATCAGGAGTCATGGATGCAAGCATCACCAACAGAATACAAGAGATGGAAGAGAGAATCTCAGGTGAGGAAGATACCATAGAAAACATGGACACAACCATCAAAGAAAACAAAAAATCCAAAAAGCTCCTAACCCAAAACATACAAGATATACAAGATACAATGAGAAGACAGAACCTGAGGATAATAGGTATAGAAGACAGTGACGATTCCCAACTTAAAGGACCAGTAAATATTTTCAAAAAATTATAGAAGAAAACTTCCCTAACCTAAAGAAAGAGATGAACATAAATACACAAATAACCTACAGAAAACCAAATAGACTGGACCATGAAAGAAATTCCTCCCGTCACATTATAGTCAAAACACCCAATACACAAAATAAGGAAAGAATATTAAAAGCAGTAAGGGAAAAAAAGGCAAGTAACATATAAAGGCAGACCTATCAGAATTACACCAGACTTCTCACCAGAGACTATGAAAGCTGGCAGATCTCATACAGACTCTAAGAGAACACAAATGCCAGCCCAGGCTGCTATACCCAGCAAAACTCTCAGTAATCATAGATGGTAAAACCAAAATATTCTATGACAAATCCAAATTTGCACAGTATGTTTCCACAAACCCAACCCTACAAAGAATAATACATGGAAAAAGCCATCTCAAGAAGGGAAACTACACCCAAGAAAAAGCAAGAAAGTAATCTTTCAACAAACTCAAGAGAAGATATCCACACAAACATATACAACATCAAAAATAACAGGAAACAAAAACCACTATTCTTTAATATCTCTTAACATCAATGGTCTCAATTCTCCCCTAAAAAGACATAGACTTATACACTGGATCCATAAACAAGACCCAGCATTTTGCTGCATCCAGGAAATGCACCTCCGTGTTAAAGACAAACACTACCTCAGAGTAAAGAACTGGAAAAAAATTTTTCAGGCAAATGGTCCCAAGAAACAGGCTGGAGTAGCCATTCTAGTATCAGAAAAAAAATTGCCTTTCAACCAAAAGTCATCAAAAAAGATAAGGAAAGACACTTCATACTCATCAAAGGAAAAATCTACCAAGAAGAACTTTCAATTCTGAACATCTATGCCCTGAATTCAAAAGCTCCCACATTTATAAAAGAAACTTTACTCAAAGCACACATTGCACTCACACAATAATAGTGGGAGACTTCAACACACCATGTTCATCAATGGACAGATCTTGGAAACACAAACAAAACAGAGATACAGTGAAACTAACATGTTATGAACCAAATGACTTTAGCAGATATCTATAGAACATTCCTAAATCAAAAAATCACTATTGGCAGATGATATGATGGTATACTTAAGTAACAAGAAAACTCCACCAGAGATCTGCTATAGCTGATATTCAGCAAAGTGGCCTGATGCAAAATTAACTGAAGCAAATCATTAGCCTTCCTATACTCGAAGGATAAACAGGCTGAGAAAGAAATTAGGGAAACGACACCCTTCACAATTGTGACAAACAATACAAAGAATCTTGGTGTGACTCTAACCAAACAAGTGAAAGATCTGTATAAGATCTTCAAGTCTCTGAAGAAAGAAATTGAAGCAAACCTCAGAAGATGGAAAGATCTCCCATGCTCATGGATTGGCAGGATTAATATAGTTAAAATGGCCATCCTGCCGAAAGCAATCTACAAATTCAATGCAATCCCCATCAAAATCACAACTCAATTCTTCATAGACTTAGAAAGAGCAATTCTCAAATTCATATGGAATAACAAAAAATCCAGGATAGCAAAAACTATTCTCAACAATAAAAGGTCTTCTGGGGGAATCAGCCTCCCTGACCTCAAGCTGTACTACAGAGCACTAGTGATAAAAACTGCATGGTATTGGTACAGTGACAGGCAGGTAGATCAATGGAATAGAATTGAAGACCCAGAAATGAACCCACACACTTATGATCACTTGATCTTTGACAAAGGAGCTAAAACCATCCAGTGGAAACAAGACAACATCTTCAACAAATGGTGCTAGTTCAATAGACAATCTACATGTAGAAGATTCTGAATTCATCCATTCCTATCTCCCTGTACAAAGCGCAAGTCCAAGTGGATCAAAGACCTCCACAACAAACCAGACACACTGAATCTAATAGAAGAGAAAGTGGGGAAAATTCTCAAACAGATGGGCACAGGGAAAAAGTTCCTGAACAGAACAACAATGGCTTGTGCTCTAAGATCACGAATTGATAAATGGGACCTCATAAAATTACAAAGCTTCTGTAAGGCACAGGACACTCTACACAGGACAAAACTGCAACCTACTGTTTGGGAAAAGATGTTTACCAATCCTACAACCTATACAGGGATAATATCCAATGTATACAAAGAACTTAAGAAGCTAGACTTCAGAAATCATATAACCTTATCAAAAAATGGAGAACAGCTAATCAGAGAATTCTCAACTGAGGAAGCTCGAATGGCAGAGAAGCACCTAAAGAAATGTTCAACATTCTTAGTCATCAGGGAAATGCAAATCAAATCAACCCTGAGATTCCACCTCACACCAGTCAGAATGGCTAAGATCAAAAACTCAGGTGACAGCAGATGTTGGCGAGGATGTGGAGAAAGAGGAACACTCCTCCATTGCTGGTGGGAATGCAAGCTGATACAAACTCTCCAGAAATTATTTTGGAAGACCCTAAAAAAAAATGAACATAATACTACATGGGGACCGAGCTGTACCATTCCTGGGAATATACCATGAAGATGCTCCAAGATGTAATAAAGAAACGTGTTCCACTATGTTTATAGCAGTCATATTTATAATAGCTAGAAACTGCAAACAACCTAGATTCCATAAGCAGAGGAATGGATAGAGAAAATGTACATTTACACAGTGGAATACTACTCAGCTATTAAAAACAATGACTTCATGAAATTCGCTGGAAAATGGATGGAAATTGAAAATATCATCTTCAGCGAGGTAACACAGTCACAAAGAATGAATGTGGTATGTACTCACTGATAAGTTGTTATTAGCCCAAAAGTTCGGAATACCCAAGAGTCACTTCACAGCGACCATTGGGCTGAGCATGAGGTCCCAGATGGAGGAGTTGGAGAAGGAATTGAAGGAGCTGAGGGAGTTTGCAACCCCATGGAGGGAGCAACAGTGGCAACTGGCCTCACCCCTCAAAGCTCCTGGAGACTGGTTCACCAACCAAAGAATACACATGGAGGGATCCATGGTGCTTGCCACATATGTGGCAGAGGAGAGTCTTATTAGCCATCAGGGGGAGCCTAGGCTCTTGGGCCTGTAGAAGAATGCTATGCAGGGAAGATGAGAGTGGGTGGGTAGGTGGTTAGGGGAATACACCCATAGTGGCAGGGGGAGGGGGAGGGAATAGGGAGGTTCCAAAGGGGAGATTTAGAAAGGGGGAAACATTTGAAATGTAAATAAAGTATGAAAAAATAAAGTTTCTATTTTCTCCTGGACCCATTTTTATCTCATATGCAAATTCCTTGGCTTCTACATGACTGTGCATTACCTGCTCTTCTAAGTTCAACTTTTTATACTTGGTGGTCAGCTAGAATTTGACACATTCATAGAGAGCACAATTTAAGCTGAGTCCATTAATTTTTATAGTTGGTGTCTTGCTGTTGTTCTGTTGTTCCTGTTCTTTATTCTTTAAAGTTTTATTTCAACTGCCTCCTATTAACAATTCTAGTATTACACATTCTTTGTGTCTTCTTGGGCATAGCTTACTTCCTATTTAGCTGAAGGTTTTCATTTAAGGTCATATGTAGAGCTGTGTAGATGAACATAAATTGAATAAATTTGTTTTTTTCATGCAATATTTTTCTCATTTTTTGATGATGACTGATAGTTTTGTTGAGTAGAGTTGTTTGGACATATATGTAAATATTCTTTTAAGATTGTAATAAAAATTGTTTTAGTGCTTTTGCCCTATATTTTCTTTCCTCTATACATATTATTACTACGGCTGGAGTCCTAATGTCCTAAAATATCTGGATGTTTTATAACTGAATCATCATATATTTAACAGTTTCTTTAATTGTTATATTCTTTTATCTTATATTTAAGACTAGAAATTCTATCTTCCACTTCATTCAATTGGTTATTGAGGCTTACCTCTGAATTCTTTGTTTAAATTTGTAGATTTTTCATGCAAATTTTTATTTAAATTTGGCATCTATTCAGCAATTCCTTTCTAAATTCTTTTATATCATGAATAGTTTTCACCATTTTATTAAAGAATGTGTTTTACAATCTTTATTGAGGTATTTATTGACATTCTTTTTAGTGTTCTTAAACGTATTGATAATTGCTATCCTGAAGGGTTTGTTTTACACTAAAGGCAAAATGCTTTTCTCATGGAATTTTACAATATACTTACTGGCTTCTCAATGAGTGTCTTGTTTGACTGCGCATGTTTCTGTTTTTTTGGTAGAACCTATTCAACAGGAGTTAGACATTTGTGGTATTATTTTGGCTGTGGATATTTAGTCTTGCTTATTCTGGAAAGGTCTAGATGTTTTAGGCTTTATATGCTTTCACTTCATTATCTCTCAATAGTGAGTTGCTTAACGATGTTTGATTTGCAGTCTTGAGTTCGCTGAGTACTTCAGAGTTCAGACTTAGCCCGGCCTAAGATTACAATGAGAGGTAGGATGGCTCAGGTTGTAGTTGCCCCTAAGGGCTCAGACACCAGACAGTGCTAGATGAATACAGGAAGAAGGGCAGGTGTTAGTTAAGGAGGCAAGGGAAGAACATTGAATCTATGAATTTCTTAAGTAGAGTTCTGGGTACAGCTCCCCATGGTCCTGCTCTTCATCCAGTTCCCAATATTGGAATAAGAAGAGCATGTGTATATGAAAAACAATTTAGATGACATTAAGAGTGATATTTTATACATACATGGAATAAATGTATTCTGTAGTCAAAAATATGAATCTCTGAAAAATTTAATATTACTTACTCATCATAGTGTAGGTAGTGCCTAAAAATGAGATGGTTCAAAGTATATTAATCAGGAGTATGTTATATATGTAATCACTGAACGTACAACTCCTTGCTTATAAAAGTCTTTATTCAAAATTACTATCCTAAGAATTGAAGAGAGTTTTGATCTTTAACCCTAGAGATATTTGGATATTATTACATAATTGAATGTCAAGTCAAGTACTTGTAAGAAAACAACAACATTAATGGTTGATTTGCTACTGAGAGCAGGAAAGAGGGAAGAAAGAAGGAAAAAAATCAAAGAAGACAGAAAAGAATGAAAGAAGGGCCAAAGGGAGAAATCTGCTTGACAAAAGAGAAATCTAAGGAAATAGAGACTTCATCTAATTCTCCAATCTAAACTTGGAATTTTCTTGTTGCTTGAAACAATTACTAAATCAATATTCTTACTCTAGTAGCAAATTAATTTCTAATCAATCTTTTTTCTTAGGAACTTTGGAAGTTAAGTATACTAGCCAAAATATTCTACAGACAGTGATACAATTTTGAGATTTGGTTATATCCTTTAAGTAATCCTGATGTAAAATATAGTTGATGCAAATTTCCACTATTATCCTACTCTCTCTGCCAACTTTGTGAAAAGTCAATCCAACATAGTCTAACTAGTGGATTTTTACACATACATTTCTGAAAAAATAATATTCTGTTTCAATTTTGCTTCCTGAAGTTTTGTCAAAAGCATTTGTGTAAATCTTAAATATTCATTATTCAGTATCAACTCATGCTATATTCATTATTCAGTATAAGCTTAGTCTATAGTAGAAAACAAATTAAACTTAAACTTAAACACTATTTTTATCAAATAAGTGAGACAGAGGAACATGAATTAAGGCCATGGTGTCAACATGTACATTTAATTTCTCTTCTGAATATATAGTGATACCATGGAAGATATTTTTTTATCACGCAGGTAGCTGTATGATACATATCTGTTACTGATTTTGTTTTTATTCATTATAACACATTATTTTATAGATCTTATTGTTTTACATGGTATCTCAGAGATGCATTCTTGAATTTTAGCATATTTCCTTTTAGATATGCTTACCATTCCAAGAGAAATGGTTTTCTTCATCTTACAGAATAAATCAAGAATTTTGGTCCTTATCTCTATATTCTAGAAATTTATTAGAGTGGAGGCCACAGGAATTACATATTTTATTTTAATATTTCTTATGTGTCCTTTCATTCTGGATATTCTTAATCACAAATTCAAAGAAAAATATTAGGACAAAAAAAAAAAAACCAAAAAGGAAGAAGAAAATGAGGATAGTTTGCGATGACCTGAAACTATCTGTCTCTCAAGGCCTTTTTTTTTTTTTTTTTTACAATATATCATTAATCATTTATAAAATTATAGACAAGAAAACATTATTAGTATTTTTTTTCATGTAATCATAATACACAGAAAACTTTCATAGTTTTATTAAATGTAGTATATTATAAAAACAAACTATAAATTTTGGCTGTATAGATGTGTACACAATAGCCATTTCTATCAACTTAAAAACAAGTTTTGGAAGTATTCACATGCATTATTAAGTGTGGGACTGTAAAGGCAGGCTGGTTTCTGGTTGAGCTAAGGTTTAAAACCCTGGAGCCCCAGTAGGGTGTCCTCAGCAGGGGACAACTGGAAAAGGAGTGGTAAGCATTTTGGCATGCTCTTGGCCCTAAGCTCCTGACATGAGGCTGCAGCTCTACAAAGGTCTATGACCATTAGACACATAAGGGCAATGTCCAAGCCCCTCCACAGGTAGAGGCTTCAAGACATTGTAGCTTCATGACATTCCCATTTTAATAAGGCACCTAGAGGCTTAACCAATAAACTCTACTTACCAGCCACTCCTCCCTGCAAAAGGTATTTTAACCTCAGGCCTGCCCTGAGGTTGTGGGGTAAGTTTTCACTCATCCCTACTCTCCACCATAAATGACATAAATGCCCTAGAACCATGGCCTGTCTCTCTTCAACAGGATCTGCCATGAGGAACAATGGAACAGGCCTTGGTCTAAAAAGCTGTGTCCAGTCTACCGCAGAAGGCCTCTCTGAGCTCCCAGACACAGCCTCTAGCAAACCAACCCAGCTAGCTGGTGACAAGCCAAAGACAATGTCCCAGAAAGACCCAACAAGGCTTCTCTCTGCCTTTCCCCCTCAGTCCTGGGCTAGCTCCAGCCCGTGAGACTCCACTCAGTTCTCAGCTCTTCTGTGGCATCTCGTGGTGCCTAGGATGACTAAAAACCTGAGAACCAGATGGAGGCCATGATTCCCCACTCCAGTGCAGTGTTCCAGGTTTCTCACAGCCTGACACCCGCCTGGTGGTGCTGTGGGGTGAACGGGGTCAAACTTCCTGTGTCTTGCTTCCCCAGAGGCCCGAGCCCTGGGGCGGACCCTGGATCCCACACTACTCTAACCAAGCAATTAAGACGTCTAAATTGTGCTAATAAACTGAAATATAAGGCAAATAAAATACTATGGTGATTAATCTATAGAATATTGGGTAAAATATTGCCACAAATTTCACAAATGTTATTGCATGTGAGAAATGATGCAACTAATCAATTCCTCTTATATTGTATGGTACAATATGTTCTAATGTGTTCAGGTTTTAATTATATTACCTCAAGAAAATTTTGTAGAAACAGATTTGTCACTACATGAGTTTTTCAGAGATGTATATGTGCAACAACAGTCTGATGCATAGAACTGAATTATACGAAGTAACCTACTTAAAACACTGTGAATTTAAAGTATTGAATACCTATTAATGGCAATAATAAGGATAATTTGAAATAATTTAAATATAACGCATCTGAAAGAAGAAAAATGAAAACCAATGCTGCAAAGAGGTGCACATACACACAAACACACACACATATATATATATACATACATACATATATGACATTTAATGAAAAGTATACATATGAAGGAGAAATGAAAATAAAATCATTTATTTGCATACAGAGAATATAAACCTGGGTTTCAAAGTACAGAAGGAAATTGATTTTTTTTGATATTTTCTTTATTTACATTTCAAATATTTTCCCCTTTCCAAGCCTTACCTTCAGAAAGCCCCTATGTCATCCCTCTCTGCCTGTGTCTATGAGGGTGCTCCTCCACCCACCCACTCACTCCCACCTTCCTACCCTGTCATTCTCCTACACTGGGGCATCGAACACCCTAAGGCCCAAGGGCCTCTCCTTCCACTGATGTCAAACAAGGCCATCTTCTGCTACATATGCATCTGGAGCCATGGTTTCCTCCCTGTGTATTTTTTGGTTGGTGGTCCAGTCCCTGGGAGCTCTGAGGGGTCTCACCTGTTGATACTGGTGCTCCCTCCATGGATCTGCAAACCTTGTCAGCTCTTAAAGTCCCTTCTCCAACTCTTCCATTGGGGACCCCATGCTCAGTTCAGTGGTTGGTTGCAAGCATCTGCCTCTGTAGTTGTCAGGCTCTGGCAGAGACTCTCAGGAGACAGGCATATCAGGCTTCTATCAGCAAAAACTTCCCTGCATATGCAATAGCTTCCTAGTTTGGTGGCTATATACAGTGTGGATTCCCAGGTGTGGCAGTCTTTGGATGGCTTTTCCTTCAGTCTCTGCTACATACTAGGTCTCCATATTCCCTTCTGTGAACATATCCAAACTTGTTTTTCACCCTTCTAAGAAGCACTGAAGCATACACATTTTGTTTTTCTTTCTTGGGCTTCATATAATCTGTGAATTGAATCTTGGGTATTCTGAACTTTTGGGCTAATATCCACTTATCAGTGAGTATATACCATGTGTGTTCTTTTGTGACTGAGTTATCTTACTCAAGATGTTGTTTTCAAGTTCCAACCATTTTGCCTGTGAATTTCATGAAATCATTGTTTTTAATAGCTGAGTAGTATTCCATTGTGTAAATGTACCACATTTTCTGTATCCATTCCTCTGTTGAAGGACATCTAGGTTCTTTCTAGCATCTGGCTATTATAAATATGGCTCCTATGAATATAGTAGAACATATGTCCTTATTTCATCTTGGAGCTTCATCTGGGTATATGCCCAGGAATGGTATAACTGGGAATTCAGGTAGTACTATGTCCAAGTTTCTGAGGAACAGCTAGACAGATTTCCAGAGTGGTTGTATCAGCTTGTAATTTTACCAGCAAGGGAGGAGTGTTTCTCTTTCTCCACATTCTTGCCAACCTCTGCTGTCACCTGAGTTTTTGATCTTAGCTATGCTGACTGGTGTGAGGTGAAATCTCAGAGTTGTATTGATTTGCAATTCCCTGATGACTAAGAATGTTCAACATTTGTTTAGTTGCTGCTCAGGCATTCAGGTTTCCTCAGTTGAGAATTCTCTGTTTTTCTCTGTTACTTATTTTTTAAATAGGATTATTTGGTTCTCTGGTGTCTAATTTCTTGAGTTCT
This sequence comes from Rhynchomys soricoides, assembly GCA_019843965.1. Lineage (NCBI taxonomy): Eukaryota > Metazoa > Chordata > Mammalia > Rodentia > Muridae > Rhynchomys > Rhynchomys soricoides. The sequence goes on from JADRCH010000332.1 coordinate 1,327,748, forward strand.
TTGTATATATTGAATATTAGCCCTCTATCTGATGTAAGATTGCTAAAGATCTTTTCCCAGTATGTTGGTTCCCATTTTGTCCTATTGACAGTGTCTTTTGCCTTACAGAAGCATTGCAATTTTATGAGGTTCCCAAAATGGATTTAATACCATCATTTATATATTTCTTTGAAAACTTGTGAAATGTCCTTTGAACATACTAACTTCTCCTCTGGTTCTTCCAGATTGTCCCTAAACACTGTGGCGGATGGAGTAGAAATGTCCCCATAGCTTATATGTTTGTTGATTAGTAAGTAGTTTTGCTTGAGAGGGATTAGACAACATGGCATTGTTGGAATAACTGTGGCTTTGTTTGTGGAATTGTATCACTATGGTTTGGTTTTAAAAGGCCCAAGCCAGGCTCAGAATGTATGGGCTGCTATCTACATATGTGCATGTAAAACTCTCTGTTCCTTCTTTCGTACCATGTCTTGCTACATTTCACTATGCTGTCTGCCATAATGACAATCAACTAAACTTCAAAAACTATAAGCTAGACCCAATTAAACACCTTTTAAAAAAGAATAGCAAAGATAATTACATCTCTTCATAGGACTAGAGCACTAAAACATCCACTTATCCAACACTGTGCCCTATTTGTTTAATTTTTTAAGCCCCATGAAGCCCAATTTGTGATATCTCTTTACTCTGGAATGAATGGTCTTCTACTCTCTCAGTGGAACATTTTCATCTTACTTGTCTAAAGAAAACTAACATTCCTTCTCCTAGATGTAAACTTCAAATAGCTAATCAGTTATGAATGGAACTTCATGTCTACCTGCCTTTTACATGCTTCAATTTGGTCTGGGTTATTATTGCACAAGTCTTTGGTGTGGTTCTGTAATTACTATATGTTAAAAAATACAGCTGCCCTGAATTGTTTGGAATATAGTGTTGCTTTGTTTTAATCATTTAGTGCTTCTGGCATTTTTATTCATTCCACATCTTTTTCCAAATGATCTCTACGTGATGGGAAGAAGGAGTATGCTATATTTCTGTTCTTTACAACTGAGAATTGTATCTTCACTTATTCTCTGCAGCTTGTTCAGCTGTGGATCTCTGTGATAATCATCTAATATACATGTAAGCTTTTATGATGAAGGTAATACCGGCATATGCCCATGTCAGTATTGAATCTTCAGATATGTCTACTTCATTTGGAAAACAAATAAGATCAAGAAGTTAATAAACAGAGATGCAGATGAACCCTAAAGTGAAAAAAACAAAAACAAACAAAAAAACAAAAAACATAAACCATGGAAATTATTGGTATAACAGTTTGAAAGAGTATAAGGTTATAGGAGAGATGCACTGTTGGGGGCGTGATAGAAAAGAGGATGAGTAGAAAGATGAGGAAGAATGACACAATTGAAAATGTGAACTTGATAGAAATAATCAAGACCTCAGCCTTACATAAAGTCCTAGAAAAAACAGAATAACCTGCGAGCTTGAGAGATTGTGCTACCCTCAGAAGAACATAACAATTGGTTGGCCTGTGACAAATGGTCATCCCTAAAACCCTGTAAGAAATAAGATATAAACTAAATAGATTATATTTGGTAATAGGTTTATAAAAACAAATACATATGTGAACAAAGAAAAACAGGCTATAAAATTGAATGGCTGAGGGACAGTGTATGGGAGGATTTGGAAGGGAAAGAAGGGAATGGATATTTTGTAACTAAATTACAGTCTCAAAAATAAAAAAAAACAAAACAAAAAAGCCCAGAACCTGACATTGCTTACTATTTTGTTGGGAGCTATCCAGCGCAGTGGAATGATGCCCCACGCATCTGTTCCAGGGTACCCCGGCTCTGGGTGGGACATGACACGTGGGAAGTGGCTCCTTATCTTCCCACACAGTCCGACAGGCAGGTTGGGGGGCTGTGTGAAGCCTCTGAAGGCCCTGTCCATGGGTGGGGGAGGGGGCCATTCCTGGGAACACATTGCAGATATCTCATGTGTTCTCTAGCCCAGGGCACTGCAGTCACTACAGGGTGCCTCAGACAGGTTAGCCTGAGCTCAGCTGGGGTTCCCGCCAGGACCGATCTCGGCTGCTTTGGGCACCAGGCTAACTGCTTAGGCTTGGGTGAATGGGTACCATCTAAGGGCGCTGAGGTTCCCTCAGCGAGAGATTAGCTGAGGTGCATTAATCGAGGGCAACAAATTTAAGGTAAATAAGGCAGACTCACAACAACAAATAGCACTTTTCACTTACGTATGGGGAATAAACCTAAATTAGTGATGTCCACAAGGTATCAATGTTATATCCATATGTGTGTGCATGTGTGTGTGTACATGCATATGTGTATATGTATAAATATAAGCATTTATACACTGGCATGTTTATGTTCGTGTGTGTTGAAAATGTTTAAGATATCATGCAAACAGAGGAAAGGATTTTAAAGAATGTAATAGAGCCAAGAATAGATTCCATGTGATAAGACCAAAAACATGACCTAAACCACAACAAACCAGCTGGTATATAGAGGGTAGCCAGTGCCCAACAGGACCAGTAGAATAAGTCAATGAACACAAACAAATTAGAGCAACAAATGTTCATAGAAATGGCATACATAAAATCCATTATGATGATTTTTATACAATTTAAAACATAATGTTTTGATATATGTGTTCATTTTTGATTGATTGATTGATTGATTGAGATAACATAATTACAACATTTCTTTCTTTTTTCCCTTCCTCCTAACTATCTCATCGAACATCTCTATCTCATTTTCAATTATTTTAAAATTAACTGTTACTTGATGCTTATATGTTTACAGGTATAAAAACATATATATTCTTGAATATATATGCCCAGTCTGTACAATATCACTTGTATATATGTTTTAAAGGAGGACCATCCACTATTGGATAACCAAAAAATCTCCCCTGTGGTCCTCTCTTCTTCATGGGGACTGTTTCTGCTGGCCAGCAAGAACAAAGGGAGCAGAACTGAAGAACAGGATTCAAACAGCCCATGAGTTTGACAGAAGTAACAGACCTTTGAGATCATCTTCAGAGAGGCACCCTTACTTTAATGGGGGTTACTAATTTTGGGAAAAGGGTAGGGATTTTGGGAGTGTATATGTACCATATTTACCAATGGCTACAGCTTAGGGTACCATATAGTTCCTGATTTGCATGGAGAGGCATTCCAGGAATTTCAGGTACTTGCTTGACAGGTTCTTGTCAGGGTAAAGAAAGCTGAACCCTTGACTATGTGACATTCCACAGGTAGAGAGTGTGGGGGTTTCCAGCTCTCTAGACAAGTAAGAGAAGGAGAAGCTCTGTCCATTTTGTGCTGAGCTCAGAGAGCTTTGGTTGGTGTTGAATTATAATGCCACCACCGTGCCCATATGGGGTACTGTTTCACTCTGATCCTTGGTAAGGCTATTAACTGACTGTCTTTTTTTAAAGAAACTTGCAAGGCACATTCTGCTAACATGAGAACTGATCCTCAGGAAAGACACATTCATGTTAATTTCAACTGTAGAACTTCTAAAATGCATGTCATCTTCAGCAATATAAAATTACATTCTGCCGGTGATGGGAAACTAATAGCAATAGGTTGTGTATCTTTGATGCTTTAGTTAAGCCATGACCAAATCTCAAAAGAGGTCTTCTCTGTCTGGCATAGGTGATTTTGTCAGGTGGTCTGTGGATCTTGGAGGGAACATTGTCAATATAAAACAGAAAAGTTCATTAAAACTATGAATTTATATTTATAACTATGAATCCATATTTATATGGATTATAGTGGTTTTTATATGGTGTATTTTTTAGATAGTATAATTTCTTATGACTTGTTAAGATATTTTTATTATTATATAACCGTCCTCTCTATATATTTATGTACTTATATTTATATATTTATATCTTCTATATTTATTTATAATATAAATAAACTATAAGTGTGGAAAAACATCTCCTTTTCAATTATCTAGTCAGATCACATTTACTCTTCTATTTTCATTTATGATTGTCCTTCATTCTGCTGTATTTACCTCCTTCCTCTTCCCTAAAGAGTCTTTTCCCATTTCCCACGATAGATCAATTGTTGTTTCAGTTACCTATGTGTTTTATGTAATAGCTCTTAACTAATGAATGTTTTTTAAAATTATTTTCAGCAATTATACATGTTGTCAATTGAATACATTTATAGTTTCATTTTTAGTGCAAAAAATTGGGTTTGATGCATTACTAATTTATCTTATTTTTATTGTATCTACTTTTTAATCAGTCTCATGTAGTTACTGCCAATACATACCACACACACATGTACATAGTCACAAAACAATAAATATAATAACAGCATTAATAATAGTAATAGTGATATAGTAATAAGCATATAGATGCCTGATTTTGTGTTTCTATGGTAGAAATAATATTAATCAAGTTAAAGACAATTCACATAATATTTATAATATAATTTAAAGTATTTGTTTATTTTACTAGTGAAAAATTATAGATTTTTGCTAATTCAGCTGGAAAACAAAATTCAATGTATAGGGCACTATACATTTTAACCAAAAGATATCTTCATAAAAATAAATAATCACTTCTACAAAGTTTTATATATTAAAACATAAAGAAAGTTACATACTTCAAGTAACTGTAATGTAGCAGGGGAGTGGTGGCGCACTCCTTTAATCCCAGGGCTCGGGAAACAGAGGCAGGCAGATTTCTTAGTTCAAGGCCAGCCTGGTCTACAGAGTGAGTTCCAGGACTTCAGGGCTATACAGAGAAACCCTGTTTCGAAAAACAAGCAAGTAAGCAAGCAAACAAACAAACAAAACAAAAAAAAAAGAAGAAGAAAAAGAAAAGAAACTATAAAGTAAAATAAGACTACTAATTATAGACTGAGAAGGACTAATCATAGGGATTCAATCATTTTTATCATATGGTCTACAAATACTTTTGGGGGTATTCTTGGGCTAGCAAATCATGACCACTACACTGAACCATTCTGGCAAAACTATTGACTGTGTCTAGGAAAGTATAGCATTGGTTAAATTGCAAACAACACAAAGTTATTAAACCTAATTTAAAAAAAATTAAAGGAAACCGATACAAACCAGAGAATGAATATAATTTTCCATTTCATCAGAAAAGGAGAGTGCCAATACACAATGAATAATGTCAAAAGAGTTAACACTACCAAGTAAAATACATTAATCCTATAAAATATTATCTCTGATTTATTTCAGCTTGATATTTTTTTTAAAAAATAATTGGTAAATAAGTTTACTACTGGATCTGGAAAAGTTTCATACATACAAATATATATATGACTCAGATTTAGTATATCCATAGCTATGAAGCTATGCTATGAAGGATGCCTGTAGGTTTTGTTGTATGATTGCCAGTTGAGGAAAACCTCTAACCCATTATTGTCGTGATTTTGAAAGGCACAAATGTTCTTTTCATGGTAATGTTTCTTTGTTTGGTTTTGTTTTCCTTCATAGAGGTAATAACCTACAAAGACCTTGGGCATTTTCAGCACGTTCCTTACCACTGAACTCCATGTCTCTTCCTCATGGGAGTATTATTTGTTGAGACTTTGCTTTCAAATTCATCAGCACCCAATTTATGCAGATTGCTAAGGGAAGGGTTGCTGAACATTTTTCAAATTAAATCTTGTATTGATACTTGTATTAGTTGTATAGTATTGGAAAAATTTTAAGCATAGTAGAGTGTGGAAAAATTATTATTTTCTTGCCAATTTTACTATGTACCTTCTCTGTTTAATTAGTTTCTTTTCTTTAGTTTTTCTGCTTTTCTTTTCCTTGTTTGTTTTCCCATTTTTTAAATTTTTTTTTTGTTGTTGTTGTTTTCTGGTTGTAATTTTATTTTTTTTGTCGATAACACTCTGTTACTAGTTCTGGCTGTCATGGGATTCTCTAGGTATACAAAGCTTAACACAAACTTGCAACAGTGCTTTCAGCCCCGGTCTAGCAAATTATAAATATAGATTGCCTGCAGAACTATAAACATATTTCTTTTCTGAAAAGGACGTGAACAATTTCACAGGGGAACAAGCTGGAAAACTTTTATATTTCAATATTTAATGCTTTTAGCATAAATTAGCCTCATGCATGTTTACTTACTGTTTTGAATTTGTATACTTAATATGATTTTGTGTTTTCGGTAACTGTGATTTCATTTATTTTCTTTCTCTGGTCTCTTGGATGCCATTGGCTCTGTCTTCTATCATAAATATTTCTTCTAATATTTGCTATTGACTGTTTTAATGGACATGTATAAGTCACAAAACTCTTTTCTGTCTTCTTAAACTATGGCAGGAAGTTTTGCTACTTACAGTAGTTTAGTTTAACATCTATGGTCTTTTATCATTTGTGGTACATTGCTGCATGCTCTTTTAAAGTCTCCACTGGGAAACCAGGTGTTATTATCATAATTTTTTTATCATATGTGACTTATGTTTTCTCTTTTATATCTTCCAAAATTCTTTCTTTTATCTGTTTACTCAGCATTTAACCATAATATACATAAGGGTTATCTTTTATGTTCCAATGAATTTGTAGTTCTGTGTATTTCTTCTATGAGTGTATGTATGCTTTGCCTTAATTTTCCAGAAGATGCTTTTATGATTGTATTGAACACTGTTTTTTATTCCATTTATCTGGAATTCTTCTCTTTCATATATTCATATAATTTAAAATTTTGGTTTATATAATATGCTATGACTGCTGAGTATTCCTTTTGCATATGTTCTTTTTATTACTATTATTATTTGTTGCTTGTATGGATTAAATTTTCAACCTTAGCTCCTGATGTTCCCTCTTCTACTTGCTCCATTTTACTTGGAAGTATTTTATCTCAGTTTTCTAATTGTGTTAATGAGATTTTCAAGCCAATATTACTTCAACTAGAGTTGCCTTTAAGAAATTTAAGTTTTCAAATTCTGACTTGTCCTTGTCATGTCATTCACCTGTATATTTGTGTTTTCTTGGGTATAACTCAGATATTAACTGCCATTCTCATGAAATTCAGAGAGATGTTTGCTCATGTCCTCTTTAAACCCCTGAAGTCTTTAATGCGATTTGTGATTAACCTGTGATGATCCTTGCCCTGAGGTTCATGTAGATAATTCACTTTGCTGAACATTTCTATGGCAATGATGAATTGCCAAGGGTTTGGGGGATAGCTTGACCAGGAAATCCTTTAAGGACACATATGGTTCAATTAGTGCACAGATATATGTCCTAAGCTCCACCTGGACATTTTATATATAGTAGAAGCAGGGACAGTTTCAATAGACTTACCAGATCTGGCTGGCCTAAACCATCTGTCACCAGGACCAAATCACTTGATTAGCAAAGGTCCAGATATCATGACCAAAAAGTATTCACCTAAATTGTTGTATGATCCCAGTTATGTTTGGTTATGTGGAGAATGTAGACATTCATCAAGCTACCATCACCATACCAGATCTGGGGACAAATTTTGAGACTCAAACTAGGACCGGAAGTTGGATGTTGCATAGGGGAGTTTGATCAGACAGGTTTATTAGAAGAGTCTGAAACATAGGACATCTCAGGGTCTATGACTGATGGTTGAGACTGGAGTAGGCAAGACTAACTGCAGTGAGGTGCATAGGGATGACAACCTGAAGTAGGTCTTGGTGTTGAAGAAAGTGTAGTCAGGCTAGTGTGTAAGGAACTCACCAGATTGAAATTAAGCATGGGATTTGTGATTAGGGCACAGTCTAGAGGTTCAATGTATTGCTCTAGTGCAAGAGGTTATAGTCAGTTGAACGGACTAGACTTTGTTGGCACACAGGTCACAAAATCAGGTCAAAATCTTAGAGGTGGAATGGGAAGTGTAAAGGCAGGACTTATTTCATGAATTCTTACAAGAAATCTCTCTCTCTCTCTCTCTCTTTCTGTGTGTGTATCTGTGTGTATGTATGGATGCGTGTGAGTGTGTGTGTGTGTGTGTGCACACACGGATGTATGTGTGTGTCTTTAGTGGCATTTCCCTTAAATATATACTGTACAATTTTAGAGAAAATTTAACTGGACTAGTAAATAAGACAACTTAAAGAGACAGATTGAATATATCCAGTCATATTATCAGTGAAACTCTTTGAAAGAATTTCAAGGGTGTCAAGGGTATATCATTAGATGTACGAACAGGGAGAAAGGAATGCATGCATACTTGGTTTGGGCAGATATATCTAAGAATTTAAATATAGATGTGACCATGGAAGTTGGCTAAGAGATATAGATAACTATTATCTCAATTGTTATTAAATACTGACCATATAATTTTTATATATCTTTGGCATGAAATTACTAAAAACAGCTCACAAGAAATTGCTTTGACATTCACATAATGTTTGAAATATTGACTGTTGCTAGCATTAATGCTGTAAAGCCTTAAACCCTTATTAGGGTTTGGGTGAAATGTAGATGAGGTCATGACTTCACAGTCCTGATAGTGTGGTGTATTTAAAAATCTTTAATATTATCTGAAAGGAGTTTGGATGTCTTTAAAGGAGAATTGTAGCACAAATATATTATTCATGTATAATAAACAATATAGGAAATGTTGTGTCCATGAAACAAAAACATTCTTCTTGTTGATGCAAAAATACTTTATTATTATTGTCATCATTATTTTGAGAACTGAGTCTTAGAGTATCATGGGTTGGCCTTGAAATTGTTATTTCACAGGCTGGTCAACTTGGAACAACATCTTACTTCTACCAGCTGAGAGGTTGTATCACTGACATGTTCCACCATGCTTTTACAAGTAAGTTGAAAAAAATGCTTTGATTGTTCTCTAAACATAGTAATAAGTACACATATTCTGGAGTTGAGAGACACATGTGTAGAATCAGAAATAAGTTCAGACTCTTAGGACTCTCAGCAATATTAGAAGCAAGGTTTATAAAATTCAAATAAATTTTAGGATCTTAGAAAATTTGGTTTAAGCACACTGTAAAGAGTGATAATAGGAACAGTCCAAATTTCTCCCAATCATGACATTTGTACCTATGACAAAACTCTGCAAAGGATGAACAAAATAAATGAGTTGAAAAATCGAACAGAAAATCTAACAGCAGTGATAAATAGAAACTATGGCGTCTATATCCTTATTGAGTTCAGAAGCTGAAAACAAAAAGGCCAATCTGACTGTGGATGAAAGTGAGAGACTGAGTAAGTCATATAAGGGAAGTAGGCAGATCAGGAATGTTCACATATTCAAAGTATAGAATTACCTTTTTCATGAACTGGGGAATAATATATATTTGAAAAGAAAAGTGTTCATTTTAATTTAACTTTCCGTCAAAAATGCAGTGTTACTGTATCTCTTCTTTGAAAATAAACCTTTAAGGTAAGAATGGAAGGAAGAGTTCCAATTATTACTGTATTAATGTACAGTTTGGGTAAATGAGGAATAACTTTACCTATAATATATCTGACACATAAGGAGAAATTATAATGCTATAGCTTGGCATGTTCACTAACTGGACTATGAAATTTATATTTATATAAAGGAAAATAAAAGAAGGAATCTCACTATTATAGTAACAGTTTTACAACACAGTATAAAAGTATGCATAATTTTTAATATTTTAGTTTTTAATTATGAATAAAAATTAGCAATTTCTAATATGAGCAAAGATTATAACTTCTGTTCTCTATTTTGGAAACATATGAATTAATTTTATTGTTGTCTGGAAATAATGATAAAAATCAATAACCTGTGACTTAGATGTCACAATGATTGTTGGCAAAAAAAATTCCAGAATTGACATTCCATGATCTGTTACATGACAACATGTTATTGTTGTTAATAGAGGGGCATTCTTTAATCTTTGCCCATGGATGAAGGTATGGAAATTCTTCCTTCATTTTCTACCTCAGACTCTCAACTTTGAGATGTATACAAGCTAGTATTAAAAAGATAGACAATAAACTATGTTTTAAAGAGAATTTCAATTGATATACTTTTGAGTGTTCTTAGAAGTCTGTTGACTAAAATTGAGGAGCATGTTGGCTAGATGAGGATATTGTATATGTGTTTCAATTTGTATTGAATTGGAATCATTTTAACTGTGCCAACCCTTTCTAAACAAAGGAGTATAATCCTTTATTAGAAAAAAACAGATGAAAACTTGGTGGGTTTTCATCCATGCTATCTTAACTTCTCTCTATACTCATATTAGTAACAAATGCCATAGACTTTTCTTCAAATCCTTGTGTTTTACTCTGTAAAATTGAATTAATTTGAAATGAAAAATAGTGCGCATAGATACTTAAAGGTTCTAATCACTTTGAATCAAGACATCTTAATATTTCAGCTGTAAATTCTTAACATGCATAGTCAATGTCCTTTCAAGTGACCTCTATGAAAAATATTTAATTTTATTATTCAATGTAGTTAGGAAATGGAAATATATTTTCATTGAAAAATATTTGCCTTGTTATTCAATTTGTTGGAATACTGCGGGATTTCTTTGATATGTGTTAGAAAAATTATTCCTTACATCCAAATTTCCTCTTGCTATTCTGTAAAAGTAACTTTTATTCACCGGATGTAATTGTGATGTCAGAAGCTTACTGACATAGTTCTTTCTGAACTCTGGCTGATTATTTCAACTCAGCTGTTCTGGCTCAGACTCCTCTTCAAGCTTACTACTTTGGCTTTTCTTGTCTTCTTCACCTCAAGCTAACTCTTGCAATCTGTTCTAATGTTATGACTTTCTCTTATTCTCTGACTTCAACTACTTCTGTTGACCTGTACTGAACTGCATGAACTCCCTAACAATCTCAACTACTCTGTACTGACTCCCAGCTCACTGAACTGAATTTCCTCTAACCACTCTGACTTAACTCAACAGATTAAACAAAATTCGCTCAACTGTAATCCAATCTGAATTGAACACAACTGAACTGCCCTTATTTTACTGGCTGTTCTCATGAGAGTTAAGCAAATCCTATTTCTGATGCATTCTGCTTAATCATTCTCTGAGTCTTTATTTTGTCTGCTACTCAATTAGACATCACTTTCAACTGTGGCCTTATTCTTCTACAAATTAAGATTATTTTCATTATTAGGGAACAAATGTGTGTACTAAGAGCTTGTCTGTATTCCAGTCACAGCAGACATGTCTGTAAATTTATATTCCTCTATACTATTCTACTTTTGTTCATGAGTTAAGCTTTTTTATAGTTAGTGGCACAATACTAACATTTTGTTATTATTATTATTTATTTATTATAAATTAGATAAAATAATGCATGAATCAATACATTAAATGAGATTTTCAGTATTTCAATGTCCTTACATCACAAATACACCTGCATAAAACAAAATTAACTAATAATACTTGTGTTAGAAATAAGTTTACATTAGAAAAGAAAGAAATCACTATTCCACTGCTTAGGCAATGAAAACATATTCTTCATTATGAGGGTATACTTGAGAAGAACAGAGGCATAAGCACATCTTGTAGATTATAACTTTGGGTGACTCTGTCGTGTAATCATTTTTTGTGAACGTACCTTTACATTCTATTCAATTTGTAAATCTGAAAAGAATTGATGAATGGGAAGTAAAGTATGGGTAAAGGTATGAATGCTCCTGGCCATCAAATTCTCATATTAGAACAGTAGGTCTTTCTATAAACAAATGTTTTATAGTGGGAACACTATTATGACATTTAAATTAAAGTTTTACCAGATAATGCAAGAGATAAAAGTTTTAATTCTTTATCAGAAACACTGAGAGACCAGATCTTTTGGGTTCAGATGTCATCTTAGAGATCCTGGCCTAGTTTGAACTCAAGTTAATTAACTGGCCAGTACCTAGCACCAGTTTCCTGGCTACCTCCCAGTAAGACCTATGTCTAGAACCAGTTTCTGTATTATTCCCCAACAAATATATACCTCCAGGTTACAAGCCTACCCATGACACTTTACTTCCCAACATCCATCAATCAAGAGAAAAACAGAACTTTATGTTTTGGTTCCCAACAACTGGCAATTATAGTAAAGGCCTAATCAAATGTGTGCCACTCTAGATATTCCCTTTTTGCCTCTTTAAATACTTGCCTAATACTTGGCTCAGGGCTCTGCCTTCTCATCCTGCTGTATCAGCTCTGGCAGGGGGCCAAATTTATTCTTGGCCTTAAACTAACTCTGGTAATCTGTTCTAATCTTCTGTCTGTTTACTGTCTGGCTTCAACTGCCTCTACTTCACTGCACTGTATTCAGTACACTGACTCCCAATAGACCGCCAACTCAACTGAGCTCAAGTGAACTGACTAAACTGCTAGATCTGTTAGATCTGACTGAATTGACTTTATCACCACCCTCTTTCACCCTGTGCTGCTCTTAAATAGATTCCCTGCTGAGAACTGTATGTATTCTATCTCTGATTCATTATGTCAAATCTTTCTATGATTTATCACCTTGTTAGCTCCTCAATTAGATATTATTGTTTGGTGTGTACTAAAGAATTCAAGCCAAAGGGGCTGAAGATATTTACTAATGGTCTGTCTGCATTCCAGCCAGATCACAAAGACATAGAAGGTCTTTGGATATAATCAGAGCATCTATGTTGCTATATTAAAATTCCTCAAGCCGGGCAGTGGTGGTGCATGTCTTTAATTCAGCACTTGGGAGGCAGAGGCAGGCGGATTTCTGAGTTTGAGGCCAGCGTGGTCTACAGAGTGAGTTCCAGGACAGCCAAGGCTAAACAGAGAAACCCTGTCTCAAAAAACCAAAAAATAAAAAAAAAATAAAAAAAATAAAAAAATAAAAAATTCCTCTACAGTTGGAGAAGAGTCTCATCAAAATTGAGGCTGAGCCATGTTTATTTCAAGGAATCAGACTTCTTATACACTTATCATAACTATATTATAGTGGTTTTCAGGATATAAAGCTATAAGAAAAATGCAAATAATACAGGGTATACAAGACTTGTATATAGGGTACATAAAGCTAATATCAAATCCTAATTATTCTGCCAAATTCCACATGTTTCACTGACTTCTCAGAAACATAAAGATACATAGGATGCCTATATACTCCACTGCCTGAGGGAATGCCTTGGTTTTCCAGAAACAGAAAAATATAAAGTACCTTAAAAGCCTTAGACTCAATCCTCAAATACATTTCAAGGAAGCTATAAGAGGCCAATTCCATGATTCCTTATACACAGCATGTTCTCTTTATGCAGTTCACAGATAGCCACACAAAGCCAAACTGATGTTATTTTTTTCTTTAATTATAACACATTTTTCCTGATAATAATTCTTGTGGGTAAGTAAATACATAAAATGATTTATCACCATTGTCATTGAAAATTAATTTTTTCTTTTTCAATATGTATCAGAAAAAATAAAACAGCCTTGCCAAATAATAGATATTTTGATATATGGAAAACAAAATGTTTAATTCAATGATTAAAAAAAAAAAAAAAACAAAATGGTTCTACGGCCTGGGAGCTGATCCTGTACTACAGGGCTCCATACCCAAATAGCGCCTGGAGAGAGATAGACTCACAGGAGTGTGGACAAGCCTGTGAGTGGAGGTAAGACCACCACTTCTGATCAGAAGGACCCTCCTGGAACCCTCAAGACAAAGGGAACTAGGTGTGGCCTGGGACATGAGACATCTGGTTTCCATCTGCAGCCAGGGTTCTGAGCCTGTGCTACAGGGCTCCACACCCAAATAGTGCCAGGAGAGAGATGATCTCCCAGGAGTGCGAACATACCTTTGAGCACAGGCAAGACCACCACTTCTGTTCAAATTCCTGACCCAAGAGGGACCTTCACAGAGTCATCAGGACACAGGTACCAAGGAGCAGATCCTTCTGGTTTCTGTCTGAACAGATCCTTCTGGAACTGACCCTGTACCACAGCTATCCAAACCAAAATTCCTTTCAGAGAGAGCTAGTCTCCCAGAAGTAATGACACAGAGGTTTTCAGGAGAGAAAACACACAGTCAGAGAGAGCAAGACCAGCTAACAATAGAGATAACCAGATGGCTAAAGAAAAGGGCAAAATGATAAGCAACAGAAACCAAGGCTACATGGCATAATCAGAACCCAGTTCTCCCAACACAATGAGCCCTGGATACCCCAAGACACCAGAAGAGCAAGACTCAGATTTAAAATCACATCTCATGATAATGATAGAAGAATTTTAAAAGGACAGAAATAACTCCCTTAAAGAAATAAAAGAGAACACAGGTAAATAGACAGAAGCTCTTAAAGAGGAAACACAAAAATTCCTTAAAGAATTCCAAGTAAACACAATCAAACAGGCAAATGAAATAATAAAACACCATTTGGGATATAAAATTAGAAAGAAACACAATAAAGAAATCACAACCCTAGAGATAGAAAACCTAGGAAAGAGATCAAGCCTCCTAGAAGCTAGCATCACCAATACAATATAACTGATAGAAGAGAGAATCTCAGGTACAGAATATACCTTAGGAAACATTGACATAACAGTCAAAGAACATGCAAAATGTAAAAAAATTCCTAATCCAAAACATCCACGAAATCCAGGACACAATTATAAGATCAAACCTAAGGAAAATAAATATAGAAGAGCGTGAAGATTCCCATCTTAAAGGGCTAGTAAATATCTTCAAAAAATTATAGAAGAAAACATCCCTAACCTAAAAAAGAGATGAACATAAAGAAGCCTACAGAACTGCAAATAGATTGCACCAGAAAAGAAATTCCTCCCATCACATTATAGTCAAAACTCCAAATACATAAAATAAGGAAAGAATATTAAAAGCAGTAAGGGAAAAAGATCAAGTAACATATAAAGGCAGACCTATGAGAATTACAACAGACTTCTCATGAGAGACTATGAAAGCTAGAAAATCCTGGGCAGATGTCATACATACCCTAAGAGAACTCAACTGCCAGGCCAGGCTACTATAGCCAGCAAAATTCTCAATTGTCCTAGGTGGTGAAACAAATATATTCCATGACAAAACCGAATTTACACTTTATCTTTACACAAATACAGCCGTACAGAGGATAATAGATGGGAAATGCCAACACAGGGAGGGAGACTACACCCTAGAAAAAGCAAGAAAGTAGTCTTCTTTCAACAAACCCAAAAGAAGATAGCCACACAAACACAAAAACAACATTGAAAAGAACAGGAAGCAACAATCATTATTCTTTAATATCTCTTAATATCAATGGACTGAATTCCCAAATAAAAAGACATATACTAATAGACTGGATAAATAAACAGGATCCAGCATTTTGTGGCTTACTAGAAATGCACCTCAGTGTCAAAGACAAGCATTACCTCAGAGTAAAGGGCTGGAAAACAATTTTCCAAGCAAATGATCCCATAACAAGCTAGAGTATCCACTCTAATATCAGATAAAATCAACATTCAACCAAAAGTCATCAAAAAAGATAAGGAAGAACAATTCATACTCATCAAGAGAAAAATCTTTCAAGAACTCTCAGTTCTGAACATCTATGCTGGAAATGCAAGGGCACTCACATTCTTAAATGAAACTTTACTAAATACCAAACCAAACATTGTACCTTACTCAGTAATAGTGGGAGACTTCAGCACCCCACTCTCATCAATGGATAGATCATGGAAACACAAACTAAGCAGAGCCACAGTGAAAGTAACAGAACTTATGGACCAAATCAATTTAACAGATATCTATAGAATATTTCTTCCTAAATCAAACAAATATAATGTCTTCTCAGCACTTCAAGGTATGTTCTCCAAAACTGATAATGTAATCAGTCACAAAACAGATCTCAACAGATATAAGATTGAAATAATCCTATGCCTCCAATCAGATAACTACGGATTAAGGCTGGTCTTCCATAGCATCAAAAACAACAGAAATCCCACATACACATGGAAGCTGAACAACGCTCTACTCAATGATAACTTGGTCAAGGAGGAAATAAAGGAAGAAATTAAAGACTTTCTAGAATTTGATGAACATGAAGGTGCAACATACCAAAACTTATGGGAGACAATGAATCCAGAGTTAAGAGGAAAACTCATAGCTCTGAGTGCTTCCAAAAATAAACTTAAGAGAGCATAAACTAGAAGCTTAACAGCATACCTGAGAGCAATCAATCAAGTAGAAACAAAAAGAACTATACAAAAAAAACCAAAACAAAACAACAACAAAAAAAACCCAAAAAACAAAAAACAAAAAAACAAAAAACAAAAAACAAACTAGGAGCTAAAAAACAGGAGCTGGTCCTTTGAGAAAATCAGCAAGATAGATAAACCCTTAGCCAGACTAACCAGAGGGAACAGAGAGAGTATCCAAATTAACAAAATAAAAAGTGAAAAAGGAGATATAATAACAGAAACTGCGGAAATTAAAAAAATCGTCAGATCCTACTACAAAAAGCCTAAACTCAGTAAAATTTGAAAATCTGGATGAATTAGACAATTTTCTAGAAAGATATCATATACCAAAATTAAGTTAGGATCAGATAAACCATCTAAACATTCCCATTACCTCTAAAGAAATAGAAGGAGTTTTTTAAAAGTCTCCCACACAAACAAAAGCCCAAGTCCCGATGGGTTTACTGCAGAATTCTGTCAGACCTTCAAAGAAGACCTAATACCAATACTCTTCAAACGATTTCACAAAATAGAAACAGAAGGAACACTACTTAAATTGTTCTATGAAGCCACAATTACACTGATACCAAAACCTCACAGAAACCCAACAAAGAAAGCGAACTTCAGACCAATTTCCCTTATGAATATTGATGCAAAAAATACTCAATAAAATTCTCACAAACCGAATCCAAGAACACATCAAAATGATGGTTCACCATGATCAAGTACACTTAATTTCAGGGGTGTAGGGATGGCTCAGTACCCAGAAATCCATCAGTGCTATCCAGTACATAAAAAATCTCAAAGAAAAAAAAAATGTATAATCACTTCATTAAATGCTGAAAATGCATTTGAAAAAATTCAAAATCCCTTCAGGATAAAAGTGTTGGAAAGATCAGGATTTCAAGACCCATAACTAAACATAGTAAAAGCATTATATAGCAAACCATCAAACAGCCAACATCAAACTAAATGGAGAGAAACGTGAAGCAATCCTACTAAAATCAGGTACTAGACAATCTGCCCACTCTCCCCCTATCTATTCAATAGAGTACTTGAAGTGCTAGCTAGAGCAATTAGACAGCAAAAGGAGGTCAAAGAGATACAAATTAGAAAGGAAGAAATCAAAATATCACTATTTGCAGATGATATGATCGCATGTTTAAGTGACTACAAAACTCCACCAGAGAACTTCTACAGCTGATAAACAACTTCAGCAAAGTGGCTGAATGTAAATTTAACTCAACCAAATCAGTACCCTTCTTATACTCAAAGGATAAACATGGTGAGAAAGAAATTAGGGAAAAGACATCCTTTACAATAGTCATAAACTATGTAAAGTATCTTGATGTGACTCTAGCCAAACAAGTGAAATATCTGTATGACAAGAACTTCAAGTTTCTGAAGAAAGAAATCCAAGAAGACCTCAGAAGATGGAAAGATCTCCTGTGCTCATTGATTAACAGGATTAATATAGTTTAAATGGCCTTCTTGCCAAAAGCAATCTATAGATTCAGTGCAAATCCCATCAAAATTCCAACTCAATTCTTCATAGAGTTAAAAAGAGTAATTCTTAAATTCATTTGGAATAACAAAGATCCCAGGATAGCAAAAAATATTCTCAACAATAAAAGAACTTCTGGGGGAATCATCATCCCTAACCTCAAGCTGTACTACAGAACAATAGTGATAAAACCTGCATGGTACTGGTACAGTGACAGGCAGGTAGATCAATGGAATAGAATTGAAGACCAAGTAATGAATCCACACATCTACAGGCAACATCTACATCTTGATCTTTGACAAAGGAACTACAACAGTCTAGTGGGAAAAGACATAATTTTCCACAAATGGTACTGTTTCAACTGGTGGTCCACATGTAGAAGAATGCAAATTGATCCATATCTATCTCCCTGTACAAAGCTCAAGTCCAAGTGAAACCACATAAAACCAGATACACTGAATCTAGTAGAAGAGAAAGTGGGGAAAACACTCAAACACATGGACATAGGGGAAAAGTTCCTGAACAGAACAGAAATGGTTTATACTCTAAGATCAAGAATTGGCAAATGGGACCTCATAAAATTGCAAAGTTTCTGTAAGGCCAAGGAAACTGTCAATAGGAAAAAATAATACCTGCAACCAACAGATTGGGAAATGATCTTTACCAATCCTATATCCATTAGAAGGCTAATATCCAATATATACAAAGAACTCAAGAAGTTAGACTCCGGAGAACTAAATAACCCTATTAAAATATGGGAAATGGAATTAAACAGTGAATTATCAACAGAGGAAACTTGAAGGACTGAGAAGCACCTAAAGAAATGTTCAACATTCTTAGTCATCAGGGAAATGCAAATCCAAAAGATCCTGAGAGTCCACCTCACACCAATCAGAATAGCTAAGATCAAAAACTCAAATGACAGCAGATGTTGAGGATGTGGAGAAAGAAGTACACACCTTCGTTGCTGGTGGGATTGCAAGGTGGTACAACCACTCTGGAAATCAGTTTGGTGGATCCTCAGAAATCCTGACAAAGTACTACCTGAAGTCCCAGCTATACCTCTCCTGGTCATATACCCAGAAGATATTCCAACATATAATAAGGACATATGCTCCACTATGTTCATAGCAGCCATATTTATAATAGCCAGAAGCTGGAAACAACCAAATTGTCCTTCAACAGAAGAATGTATACAGAAAGTATGGTACATTGACACAATGGAACACTACTCAGCTATTAAGAATAACTTCATGAAATTCACAGGCAAATGGCTGGATCTTGGAAATATCATCCAGAGTGAGATAACTCAGTCATAAAAGAACAAACACAGTATGTACTCAATGATAAGTGGATATGAGCCAAAAGTTCAGAATACCCAAAATTCAATTGATAAACCATATGAAGCCTAAGAAGAAGTAAGACGAAAAATATGGATGCTTCGGAGTTTCTTAGAAGGCTGAATAAAATACTCACAGGAGAAAATAGGGAGACAAAGTGTGGTGCAAAGACTGAAGGAAAGACTATCCAGAGACTGACCAGCTAGATAGCCACTAAGTCCAGATGCTATTGTGGATGCTGGGAAGTGTTGGCTGACAGAACCATAATAAACTGTCTCCTGAGAGGCTCAGGCAGAGCCTGACAAATACAGAGGTGTATGCTCTAAGCCAATTGTTGTATTGAGCATAGGGTCCAGGAGGGAAGAGTTTGAGAAGGGACTGAAGGAGCTGAGGGGATCTGCAGCCTCGTGATGGGTGCAATAGTGTCAATTGGCCAGATTTCCTGGAGCTCCTGGAGAGTGGACCACCAACCATAGAATTCAAATGGAGGGACCAGTGGTTCTGGCCAAACATGTGACAAAGTAGGGCCTTGTGGGAGGACAGGCCCTTGGGCCTGTGGATGTTCAATGCCCCAGTGTAGGTGAATGTCAGGGAGGAAAGATGGTAGCATGTGGGTAAGGGAGCACCATCATAGAAAAAGGGCCAAGGGGGATGACATAGTGGGTTTCTGAAAGGGAGACCTGGATAGGGGAAAAGCATTTGAAAAGTAAGTAAATTAAAAATAAAAAAAAAAAAACCTAACAAAAATGAGAACCTTATTTTAAAATTAAACATAACTCCCAATTAGCACTTCTCCAAAGAATACAAGCAAACAGATCAGAATCCAAATGATAGTATATGTTACCACAGACATTGAGTAGTCACAATCCTCTTTCCCTATGATGATGTGAAATGATTCCTTTTCCAGAATTGTAATTAAATGCCATGGTAAAGTAACATGAAAGAATATTTCGAATGGAAGAAAATGTATTTTGCTTCACAATTTCACCTGACCCTATTTAGGAGGATTCTACAGAACAGAATAATGTATAGCACACAGAAAGGAGGGAGAGAAAGGGAGTAAAGAAAGAGGCTGAAATAAAACAGCTTCCAAAGACCTCTTTTCTAAAAATAAACTGCCTCCACCATTGTTGTAAGACAGTCCAAGAATGGAGTCATGTGATAATTCTGAGGGATTGTGAGAAAACTTAAAGAGAATAAGACAGTAGTCTTGTGATATAATTTTCTTCAGAATAATGAATTTTTCTTGGTCTGAGTTTTCACGCAACACCCATGCGTGATTTTACTACAGTTGTTGTTATTCATCTGTCTCTAGAGAAAAACATGTTTTTGCTATGCATGATTTGGTTTTGGAACTGAAAATCTTACTCATGTGATTATTCTTAACTCTCAAAATAGAAATAGCCTTATGATCTGAATAAAGTTGTATGTTGTATGAAATTGTATTCTCTTTCACATTTAGTGTCCCCCTCCCCTAGCTTTCACATCTTCAGTGCAATGTTTTATTAAATGTCAACATGGGGAGGTTACTTGGTGGGCCCTGTCATGGTGTCCCCATGAACAATCACTCCTTGCCATGGAGTAGGCCTAATATAAAAAGGAGTTTATTTGGGGCATGCAGGAGTGGGTAGAGTCAGAGGAGAGAGGGAGAGAGAGAGAGAGAGAGAGAGAGAGAGAGAGAGAGAGAGAGAGAG
>JADRCH010000332.1:1354695-1423804 GCA_019843965.1 Rhynchomys soricoides
ATATATATATATATATATATATATATATATATATATATATATATATACACATACATACATACATAACTGACATTCTGGTTGGCAAGTTAAGACATGAATATTAGACCATTTCCATTCTGGTAGACAAGTTAAGCCATGAATGTTAGGCAAGGAAAGTCCCCTGACACAGCTGAATACACTAACCAATATAAACAGGATAAATGGTACAACAAAGACATGTTCCTAAGCAAATTCCCTATCCTTAAACCCTGACTGATAGAATAACTTGGCACAGATGTTTGTAGATTTTGGACTTAAAACTCTTTAGTATATTAATTCAATGTTGATTCAGTTCCTGAATCTGCACCATTCCCCTAGGCAACAAGTCCTGGATCATATGCTCTATAAACAATCCCTGTGTGACTGTGATTGGTATTTATATGGTGTGTGAGGTGATTCCTTGACTCCAGTAGTTCAATGAGGCACTCATTCATC
This sequence comes from Rhynchomys soricoides, assembly GCA_019843965.1. Taxonomy (NCBI): domain Eukaryota; kingdom Metazoa; phylum Chordata; class Mammalia; order Rodentia; family Muridae; genus Rhynchomys; species Rhynchomys soricoides. Next base: position 1,355,170 of record JADRCH010000332.1, read on the forward strand.
TATATGAATCTATGCAGATTCAATACACGTTATCAAACCAGATATGGCAAAAGAAGCATAAAATTTATCAGTTACTTTGTTTATAAGAAAATGTCTCATATTGGTTGATTTTGCCAAGATAATTAATATATGTCAGATTTTACCTATACTTTATAAATATTATTCATTACATATTATACATAGCCAGTTATTTGGATTATAGAAAGAAAAATAAAGTACTTAATATTTAGTACTAGTTTAAAAGAGTTATAAAATGCTGGCTAAGAGTACTTGATACTTTTGTAGAGGATCTGAACTGAGTTCCCATCACCTACTTCATGGCTTACAAACCTTCAGTTCCAGGGTATCAGATGCCTTCTTCAGACTTATATGGGCACGAGGTAAGCATGTGGTATAAATACAGACAGGCAGACACACAGACATGCAGAGGAAACACTTATACATATAAAATATTAAAAAGAATAATTTTTTAAAAATTAGAGAGATAAAAGGGAAAGATATAATAACATAATTAAATGATGATCTAAAAAAAAGATTTATTTTTATTCTATGGGTAATTCCCTTCATGTAAGTATCTGTACCCAATATGTATCTATTACTTACAGGGACCAGAAGAGTTATCTTGAAACAGGAGATTAGCTGGGCAGTGGTGGCAGACACCTTTAATCCCAGCACTTGGGAGGCAGAGGAAGGCGGATTTCTGAGTTTGAGTCCAGCCTTGTTTACAGAATGAGTTCCAGGAAAGCCAGGGCTACACAAAGAAAACCTGTCTCTAAAAACCAAAAAAAAAAGAAACAAGAGATTAAACTGCTGAACCACTTCTCCAGGACAGCCAGGACTACACAGAGAAACCCTGTCTTGAAAATAAATAAATAAATAAATAAATAAATAAATAAATAAATAAAAAAATTTTGAATATTTTAAGCTTGTCTCCTATGAATTAATTCAATTTAAAGGATTACTAATTTGTTAAATTTTCATTACTTTTAATCAAGTGTTTTTTAACTCAAACATGTTTATTTCATGGCATGTACAGTTTATTACCTACTTTTGATACTTTTTATTAATACTTTTGATACTTTTTATTAATAACATCAATGTTTGTATATTTTTATTCTTGCTCAAATAATTTTATATTTATTGATGGACTGTACACTGCATAGATTTTGAAAGAATCATTTTAAATTTCAGTTTTCAATTATTTATTATTAATCTACAGATTACTTATATGTGTTTTATATTGTTCAATTATATCAATTATATCACCTTGGTATATTTTCCTTTTACTTCTATGTATTAATTTTATTACATATAGAGTCACTGCTTTCACACTGTGATACCATCATTTTAAATACTGTCTCCTTTTTCTTGGGACTATAATTAATTCCATTAATAAAAATCCATTAATTATTATTCTGTGATAATAGCACATATTCTGACATCTTCATTGCATTAAATTTTCAGTTAAATATTTTCAGGAATCCTACACTAGGTAAAATTATCTGAACAAATTTGATGAAGTTGTTTTTCCTCTAAACGTGTTACAAGCCTTCTTTTGAACACATACATTGTCCTGTTTCGACTTTAATAGATATTTCTGGCTGCGTGTTGGTGAAAGTTTAATTAATTAATTAGTTAATTAATTATTTTACACTGCAAAAAGGTCATCTATTTGCAGAAGAATGATTTAAAGAAATCATGATTTTTTTTACAAATAGATGTAAGAAAAAGAATTGTTCATTTTAAAAAAAGAACTCTGCACTTCAACCCTCCACTTTTATAATCCATTGAATTGCCTATATTAGAGGCATAATTTTTGATTGTTTTTTCTCATTTGATTTTCCAAATGAATTTCGGTCATTTCTTCCTCATTCATGGCCCTGGCTCTCCTGAGAAGTCTCTGGGCACAAATCATAGGAGGGCAGATTTTTTTTTTATCTGCAATTAAAACCAAAGCCAGAGTGTTCTCTTATGCACAGCTCAGTGGTCATTCTCAGACAGTGTCTCATACTGAGAGAAGTGGGGTAGGTTCCTGCTCCCAGATGCAGCTCTGTTGATGTGGAGCTGCTTGGGTGATGACAAATGAGGCACATGTGATCTGTGTTGGCTGTGTACTGCTGAGCATCTGTATGGTCAGAGGGTTGTAAGGGAACTGAGTAGAACCTGTTGAAGAGGACCTGTCTTCCCAGGCCCATCTTGGTGTCTGCCTGTGGTAAACACCCTCTGAATGTACAGAGAAGACAGAAGAAAGCCTTTTAGTACTAAGTAGCTTTGACCAGGAATAGGAGGTTTAGATTTCCTGATGTTTGATTTGTTGATTAACTTTGGTTTGCACACTCCTGAATGAGGTAATAGGCCCCCTTCATCATTCCATGTGTAACTGCTAGTCATAACTGAGGTGCTGGCACTACCAGGCATAAAGCCCACAGGATGGGGCATGACAACACCATTATCTTCAACTTTATCATTGAAACTTCCCATGGGAGCCTTTCTGACAATGTAGTGTAGGCCAAGATTACAGGCAGGATCAGCAAAAGGATGACTTCTCGAGCTTACTGCACCTACTGTAGTAATTGCTGGCAGATTGAAGATCTCTGTTCTTGGCTGTGCAGCTGCTATATCAGAGTCACCTCCACCAGAGGAGTTCAACTTATGAAAAATTCCCTGCTTCTTTGATTTAACCATGGTGATGTGCTTTCAAGCTTGGTGAAGAATGAAAGCAAGCACCTTATACTTCCTGGTGATTGAGAATCACTCCTTTGCTCATCTGGGTCCACTCCTCTTTGTGACAAGAGCAGCATGCTGTCCTGTTTCTCATGTACTACAGGACCTTTGGGTGGGGAGATGGGCTCATAAGTCTCTGATGAGATGTGACTCCTCTCTGGAGATTTTCCAAGCCTGCCTCCCCAGGATTTATTCATAAGATTTTCTTGAGAGACTCTAAGACCTGGTCTGGGATGCAAGACAGTCTGAGACTGTGAGTCTGGCTTACAGCAACTTGACGTTTTAGTTATTACAGGTGTGGATGACAAAGCAGAGAGTGAAGTTTGGAATGTAGAAGGCTGTGAGGGAACTTGATTTCTACCAAAATATTTTTGTGATAATTTAACAGATGTAGTCAGCAAGTGTGATCAGTAGATGGGTCCTGGGCGCCTGTTCCATTCCCTGTGCCAGAAAGATGGGGGCAGTGGTGGCTGTTGCTGTGGTGATGGTGATTCCTGCTGGAACCGATAATGATGCAGTGATCCTTCATACTATTGAGTGGACTCATTTTCTGCTTGATTTGCCTTAACCATCTTTGGCTGATAGGCCTGTGCCTTTTCCTGGAGTGGTGCAAGTGAGCTGGTAGGATTTATCACCTCAATAGCATCACTAGGTGCTTCATACCTGTGAGAAGACAAGATACTAGAAGAGTCTGAACGTTGAGAGCCAAGTTCCCTTGCATTCTTGTCCAAGGCAATTTGCCGGGTGATGATCATGTCTATGAAGTTAGCTGCAGTAATCTTAGTCTTCCCTCAGGTCCCTAGCTCTTACATATATCTGGATTTTGGAGGAGGCCCTTTATCTTTCCCAGGCTAAGAATATACTACTGAGGCATGAGGCTGGGGATTCCTACTTGAAAGGGGTGAAGAAGTGCAGACACACTGAACAGATCTCTTCTCCACCTCCAGGTTTTTCTGTTCTAGCTGCTGCTGTTCACTAACTGCTGCTGATCTGCTTCTCAAATTTTCTTCTAACCTGGAAGCTTCATGCTTACTCTCTTTTGTTTTGGAAACATCCATCTGGGATGCAGAAGCTACAGCATCTACAAGAGCAGCCAGGCCAGCCACAGCAGTGTTGTAATGGGAGGCTAGTGGGCTTGACTTATTGAAGGGCCCCCAGAAGGCAGTGGCATGAATCGTAGTTGAGCAGTTGAATCCAAAGGCGTTCCATTGGTTCCCTGGAAAACACTGGGTCTCTGTTGCAATATGGACTCCTCTTACTGAAGGGGAAGGGGAACGAACATATCCATGGCTGTCAGGGTGGCCTGGCTGTTCTGAACCTGGTAGAAGGTAGAGGTCAGTGGGAGCAACAGTGATTCTTTAGCACTTGCGTTTCTGTTCACGCTCACGCTCTCGCTCATTCTCCATTTCCCGCTCTCGTTCCCTCTCAGCATTTGCAGAAGCTGCAAAATGTGTTGGGTGTCTTGGAGAAAAAGAAGTAGCATTGTATGGCCTGAAGGGAAAGTAATCTGTTTACCAGGAATATAAGTGATTCTGTCCATGAGAGGAGTGCTTGTTCCCCCTGAATGAGGCATTAAAATTGTTGGAGGCATATTGGTCAGGTCAAAGATTCCTCTTGTAGATATAAGGAAGACCTAGCAGTTGTTCTCGTGGGGAGAGTCCCCTGGTGACATCAGGGTGCAGATTCACTTGTATCTGCTGTGAGGTAATGTAATCATTTAGGATTGTCTGGCTTGTATTCTCCATTGCGTAAAGTTGGTACTGACTTGGGTATCCTGGGGTTGGTGAAAGCTCTCTCTGGAACAGGTAAGCCCCAGCTGCAGGATCCAAAGCCCTGTGAAAAAGCATGGCTGGATCCAACTGTGTGGGAAGGTCACTCTGATAAACCTCTCCTGCAGTGCTACTCCTTTGATGGGGATCAAATGGGTTATGACTCAATGAGGAGATCCAACCCAGCACTGGAGACTTGGCTGCTATACTTTCTCTTTGGGTTGGGGTCAGAGTTGATTTCCTTTCATAGCTGGTAGACTCACTGGAAGAAACATCAGAAGTTCTGTTCATCATGGGGGAGCCTCTGGATATGGTGTTCTGGTAACTCACAGGAGTCCTGCGAGCATCGCTGTCATCATAGATTACCAGGCTCAATTGTGCTTTGTTAGCTTCATGAAGTGTAGACCTGAGAACGGAGGGACTAGAGTTCACCACTGACAAGTGCCGGGGTCACACTGGCTCACCTGCTCTCACATCCTCATATTTTCCCCATTCTATGACTTTTATATTCTCTGGTACAATTTCCAGCATTCCACAGGGTAGTTTGCTAGACCTTGTGATTAAGGCCTTCACATTGTGTTTGACACCTGAGGTGTCAAATTTTATTGGTGTGCCCTGGGAAATGGAATCCTAAATTATTGGCCTCGTGCTCTCGACCACTTCTGGAGTTTTTCAGCTTTCCTGAGTTAGAATATCTTGTCGTGGAATTTCATTCATGAAATTTCCTTTGGGAATGGCACTTTCAAATGCTCGGGTAGGAGGGCTTCTCCTTTTTATCTGTTTGGGGTATTTAAGGCACTCTTCAAAGCTTTGAGATGTTGCTCTTGGTGTGCCTTCCATTACAGAACCAGACAGCACAGTCTTTTCTTTGAAGTCAGAATGAGGGCTCCTCCTGGGTAATGCTTCACATATCAGATCCTCTAAAGGTGCTGATGTGGGAGACTCCCTCACTGGCAGGCCTTGCTTTATATTTCCTTCCACTGACTCATAGCTTCTTTATAAACTCATTTCATAAGCTATTCTTGGACTCTCAGTCTCTTCTCAGGCATTCTTAACATTATCATATGATATGTCCAGGTTTGCCTTCATAGATAACATGGCCTTTGGATGCAGTTCCCTCTCTAACTTTCTCAAGACTGCTTTCTCAATAGCATCCTAGAAACAGGTCACTTCACCAAAGTCTCTGTTGGTATGCCAGCCTGGGGCAGAGCTGGGGTGCCCTGGGTAATAGAGACCAGCAAGGATGAAATGCTCTCCACTGAGATTTTGCTGGCTGGAGTTCAGGAGTTATATACTTACTTCTTGGACAGCCCCTGCAGTGCTTCTGACCACACCTTCATGCTGCACTCTGACCAATAAACTCTCAGGTAGTGAGTTTTGGCTTCCTGGAGAAAATTCTTCCTGCTTGATGTAGGGCAAAGGAGCTGATTTGGTAGATTCCCTCTGCCGTGTCAGTCCAAGAGAGATAGTCTGCACTGAGGTCTTAGCTGCTTCCTGAATATAAGCCTGATTATGAGAAGACAAGTAAGTGCCAGGAGTTCCCTGTGAGATGGATCCTCCCGTTATAAAGGATGGTTTTTCTGATGCTACTGGGGTCTTAGATAATGGGATGAGAAATGTTGATCCTGTTGATGAAAGCCGAACTCCTTCAGGAAGGTTAGTTATCACTTGATGTGGAGCAGGTTGAAGGACTGGAGGTTCACTATAGTGGGCTGCCCTCATATCAGGCTGTGAAGTGGTTTTACTAACTTCTCTTGGAGAGAGCCTATATGGTGAGACTGATCCTCCTGCTGTACTGTGCATCTGTGCTTCCTGTTCTAGAACATGTTTGGCCTCAGCATAAGGCATATAGGTGACTGTTTTTCCTTCTCACTCCCTGTTTGGAATCTTAGAAGTGTTGCACAGGCTTGTAGAGCTTCTGCATACCAAATCTATCTGTTCTTGCCTCTGCCAATGTTCCTCCAGCAGTGCAGTTGATAAAGGGCCTAGTCACTTACTGGCTTTCCAATTGGTATGTTACATGGGGTGCAAGAAACCATTGGCGGAATAACAGCAACTAGATGCTGAAGCTATGGCAGTGCCGATGGGTTTGGTTTAATAGGGGTGAGATTAGTATATGTCCAGGAGGATTTAACAATGAAGGCTTTGAATCCGTGGGAAACACTCTCTGCCTCTCTTACTCTCCGTCCTCATCCTCATCTGCACTGCATGTGGTACTGGAATCATTGTCATACTCTGGTTCACGCCTGTGGATATGCTCAGCCACTACCAAGTCTTCATATCTAGCCTTTGTCTTCTCACTGGTGCTCTCCAAGATTCTTTCTTTGGCATTCCTTTCACCTTTAGATGTAGTATTTTCTGGTGTCTGCATTTCTGGGTCCACCGAGTCGACTTTGGTAGGGGCTGGTGAATCAAGAACAGAATTTCCCTTAGCACTGTACTCTTCATGGTCTACATCCTTTGGCTCTGTGATCTCCACACTTGGGCTGTCAGTCACCTGGGCCACTACGCTTTCACTTGCTGCTGGTTTTGTGATTGGAACTGCTGAAGAGGTAGATGCACAGGGTGCAGGGTCAGTGGTGGCCACAAGCTCAGCCACAGACTTGGTGTTTCCTTGAGAAGCAGCATTTTCATTGCTGTCTTCACAGGACTTGGCAGCTTCAACTGTTGAAGGAGAGGGAGCACTCCCTGTATCAGAACTATGTTTAGCACCTTCAATATCTTCTGAATTTTCCTCCTCATGTGAGGCTTCAATATCTTCATCCTCCTGGGCAGAAACAGTGGAAGCAACACTTTCACATTGAGACATATCTTGTTCCACATGAGGTTTTGGGAAGCCACTACTGCTCTCTCTACTCACTTTCAGTTTATTTTGTCAAGATTGTGTTATCTTTTATAGTTAAAATAGAAGTTTTTACACTGGGCTTCACTTTAGTTCCCATCATTTTGGTAATTACTGTCCTGTAACGACCATGTTCTGCCAGGCCTTTTTTTATCAACTTCCATTTCTTCTTCCATCCATTTTAAAGTTCAGTAGAAATGGGCTGTGGTGGTGGTGGCAGGCGTGGAGGGGGCTCCTCAGTGGCAGCAGCAGCACTGGTAGCTGCAGCTTCACTTGTCAAGGACCTGGTGATCTGGTCCATCCGGCACCCTTGGCTGTTAGCAGTCGTTTGCACCCTCAGAGTGACCTGCTCTCTTCAATTTCTTCTGTTGTGGCTTCTGTTCTGTCTTTTTCCTTCGTAGTTTTTTTAGAGTTGTTCTTCCCATCTTTTTCTTCATAATCCTTCTTTTCTTCTTCCTTTTTCTGTTTTGTTGTTGTTGTTGTTCTTCTTCTTCTTCTTCTTTATCCTCTTCTTTTTCTGCTACTTTTTATTCTTGTGAGGAATGGGGAGTCTGCTGATTTCTGTCTCTGTGTTTTCCATAATTCCTTCTCACAAGGGCTTTATATTTCTCATTTTTCTTTGTTAAATAGTAATATAAAACACAACCAGGCACAAATGGATGCAATTAGTCCAAAGATTTTTAGATTCTGGACAAACTTGTCATTAAAGATCTCTTTTTCATAGTTAGTTCAAACATTCGTTAACTGTCTGTCTTTATAAACCATTATTGGACCCTCCATAAGCCCATTCATGTTGATGAAATTGACCCTTCTTTGTTCTGCATCAAACATCATTGGTGGAATTACAAAAAGCTGCCACATTTGCTTCTCATTATTCTGCTCAGAAAGACCATCAATAATTTCAGAAATCTCATTCTCACTCCTAGCAATGGTGGCTGAAAGACCAGCTTCTCTCTGACAAACTCGCTGAAATCTTTCCTGCTGTTCTCTTTGTGTTCGTATTTCTGGAAACTGCTTCTCAAAGTATTCCCTTGTTTTGCTTTTTTTTGCTTTCTTCCGGGGATTATTTTCTATTCTGTCCATGTTTTGTCTCCCATGTCTCCATGAACTGTTCATAACTCTGGCAGATTTATTGTCTCCTTTGTTTTCTTGCTTGATTTCTTCTTTTAAAAAAATAAAATGAGTTTTTTCCTGATAACCTGGTTTTTTAATATGTACCTTGCAGGTACTCCTTTCTTGATTGTCTCATGGTACACCTTGGTATCTGATGTCTGGTTACAGAGTGGCAGTCAACTTTTTGGCAAAGACCTTCAAATATTTTATGAGCTTCCTCCGCTATTCTCTCATTCTTATCATAAATAATTTGGACACTACTACGATGTTTCTATTCCAAAGGAAAAAGAGACACACAGTCTTCTCTGGCTCAGGGGATTTAGCTGCTTCTTCTTCTGGCTGTTGTTTCTTTTTCAAGGTAAGGGTCTGCCGCTCTACTTTTGCAATCTATGGTCTACCGGATCCATACTCTGTATTAACTCTTTCTTTGAAAGCTTTGAAGGTGAAGAATTTTGATCATCTCCACATGGTTACACAGACAATGGAGAGGATGGAGCTTCATGTTTGCCTTCATGTCTGCAGAATACCTTTACCCTTCTGGCAGCGTGTGAATTAAAAATAAAACCACAGCACTAACACGCTGGAAATGGGCAACGGAGACTGGGTACAGGCATGGACGCTTGAACTCCAAGGAATCAGGATCCACCAGTGAGGGTCCTGGGTGAAATTGTTCATATCCAGTTTTTCCTTCTTAAGGCCTGTCAGAACCTCGGTGAAGTTCTGAAAGCAAGGAAAGTCGTCTTCATAGCTACTGCTGCTGTTGCTGTAAAAGCTGTGAGGCCTGACTAACTTCGATTTGAGAAGAACGATAGTCAGGAACTGCAAATTCCTGCTGGTGTCGGGTAGTGGGAAAGGTATACTGGACAGAATGTAGATAAAGACTTTGCTGTGTGCTGAAAGCTCCTTGGTTTGGAGGGTAACCTGAACTTGACATTATCAGTAAAGACGTCCTCACTGGGCTGTGAGATCAAGTCCAACAAACAACCACGCTTTTAGGTAGCAACTGGTAGTTGGCAGAGCGTGAGAGCTGGTGTACCCCATGGCTGGATGACCAGGGTGCGACCCCACCACGTGGCCTTCTGCCAGGTCCTCACTCTGCGCTGCGAGCTGGGCACTCACTCCAGCAGCTACCACAGCCTCGCCACTTTAGCTGCCATTCTGCCTCAACCCTTGGTGAATGTTTAAATGAAACACTTTTATTTCCAGTTGTTAATCCTACTCTGACGAAAACGTAAACCCAGTTGACAAGCTAATAGACCCAGAGCTAGATGTACCGCTATAGATTCTTAACTCTGAAAAAGGGACTGATAAAATATAGGCTTCCTTTGGACTTAAAGGGAAATGACTGAGTTTTGTTTCCTTGTCGTCAGATCGTTACAGGCTGATCTTTCCCTCACTTTGAAGAATCATATCCTATTTACGAATAATACATTTTGAAACCCCAGCATTTGATTGAGAGAAAAAGTAAAGGCAGCACATTTTCTCACAGGTTATAAGAGTGTCATCGAGACCTGTCTGCCCTCATCCTGTTTCAGCCAAAATCAGCTTTAGTTGGATGATCATTACTCATCCCAGTAAGAACTTTATTCTGCACAACTTTATGAGCTGAGGACTTATTTCCAAGCACCATTCTCAACAGCCAGCTAAATCCAGAGCAGTAGAAAATGCGGTGAAGTCAAATTTGGTGTCTTCCTTTCAATTTTGTGCAATGTTAAGAATGTGAAACAGAGCTAGATGAATTTCTCCCTGCCCAGGAAATGGGATATCGCATTGCTTACTACCTGGTAAGGGATGAATGGATTTCGTGGAACAAACTGGCAATTCGGAATGCTCGAAGACTACAGGGACATCTTCCAACAAGTGCTTATTTTTCGTAATACAAAATTTCTTTCAGAACAGTTACCTCTGTGTAACAACGCATTTCTAAAAAATTAATTTTTCCAAATGAGCAGTTAATGGATTCATTTTTAACTTGAGTGCTAGTATCGGTGTTCAATAATATAAACTTTACTGCTATAGCACATTTATTTATTTATTTAAGAAGAAATGTTGAAGCATACATTAATAGGAATAAAATCAAGAACAAATTCACAAAAATAATCACATTTCACTGTAAAAAGTCACATTTAGTATTCAACTTAGACTCAATACCAAGCAATAGTTTGAAAAATGTGTCATTTGTATTCCCTTTGCCCAGTAAATTGAGATTTCAAACATCACCTCTTAGATGTTTGAAGGAAAAAAAAAATTGAAGATGCTCAAGGAAAGATGTAAAATTAAGTGAATAGCAGGCAATAGAGAAAGCAGTATGGGGAGGTAGCAAAATTGTCAAAATTCTACAAATCATGGAAGGAGATTCCACATAAGCTGTAAGCTTCTGTTCTGAGCCACAGTATGTTCCTGCCCATGTTCTCATGCCTCAGTGTATGGCTACTGTAACATTCCTGCATAATGGCTACTTTAACGTTCATTCCAGGTTGATATTCTTACTATATCTTTGAGGGTTATATATGGAATAGATCTAACTTTGTGTTTACTAATTTACCTAACTCATTGCATCACTCTGTGTAAACAAGTGAAATGACTCTTATCCTTTTACAGGCTTTGGAGGCCAGCAACAATATGAAAGACTTCATGTTCCAACAACTACATGCTTTTGTAAGAGACAGTCTTCAAAATAAAATTTCACAATTGGTTAATATTTCTATCAAAACTGTTCATCAAAATCAAGAAGATGATTGTGGAATTTATATTATTATATAATTTAGTGTATATTATATATTTACATATTAATTTCTTCATTTTTTTCTGATATTACTCAATGTGTAATTTAAAAATCTTTTTAAATTACACATTTAAAAAGTGTCTTTTAAAAATCTGAGATATGACAGAGAAGAATATGGAGTGTGAAGAGTTAATATGAAAAAATGGTCAGGAATCTGGTAAATGTATTAATGTGCAGTAAGTGTCACTTACGAGGTAATACTCTTGACAATGCATCCCATGTAAAGGATGAAAAATCCTCCTTGGGCCAGTCGTGGAATATGAATGGAAAGACCACATACTTGAGAACCTCAACTTGAAAATTCTGACCTGACTTTGATATACAACTCTAAAGACAAGGCCAGGTTCTTAATTTTATTAATAACTAATTTTAAAATATAATAAACACATATTAGTTTTACACATTGGCAAGATTTGCTGTGATATTCCCACACACGTCAATAAAGTACACTGATTCTATGTACCTATGTTTCTCACACCTCTGTTTGCTTTCCCCTCCAGCACAATTTCTTGATGCTAGAAGTTGCTATCCTACTTTTACTTTATCATTTTGAATTGTAGATATCTAGATGTGAAACAGAATGTGTAGTACTTCTTTCTGTATTTAGCTTGTTTCTATAGTTCTATTTTGCACCAATTGACAGGACACTTATAATCTTTATAACTGAAGCTCCATTTTGTATTATGCTAATGTTATATTGTATTTTACATGTACTTTATCCACTGAAACTAGACAGCTAGTTTGAGTTAATATTCCATCCATCATGAATCATGCCACAGTAAACATGTACTTTAAGAAGCTGCTATGGTTATTGACTTTCTTTGTTCTTCATGTGCACCCAGGACTTGGACAGGTCGATCACACAGAGCTCATTTTTAGTTATTTCAGAAAATAAAGTTATGCAACATCACTTGGAGGTTGTATATTGCCAAAATTTTAATAAGCACTCAGATAAAATCATGAACTAACAAGGAGAAATAGAAAATGAGGCATGTAATGACTATAAAAAATTAACAGAAATTAAAGTGAACAGTAATATCACAATAAATGTTTTTTCACATGTGGGATTAATACACAAAAATTAATACATAAATATTTCCAGTGAGATCAGTAGCATAAATATTTAAGAAAAATTTAATTATAAATAGAAAGTGTAGAAATAAAGAATGATACAAAACAGTCAATTTATTATACATGCAGAAGAATAAACATAAAAAGTAACTAAGGAATATAAAAATTACCAAGGCAATAAAAAAGAAAATAAGTCAAAATATTGAGGAATATTTAAAAGTTTGTTCTTTTCTGGGATAAGGAATTCCATTTAATACACTGAAATTACACTGTTTTCTTTGACTTTGCTGCCTTCTGGGTAGTTAATGGCCATTAAATATGAATTGCTCACTTCATGTCTTCATATATGTTACCTTAGAGATCAGTATAAATATAATTAAAGGGGTAGGAGACATTGTAAGTGCATGTGCGTTGCGTTTGCTTCCAGTTTTATCTGGATTTATTCCTTTGAAGAAAATAACAAATTCAGTTTGACTCATAGTCAGTACATTTTAATAAACGAATCACACAGTGTAGACAATTTTTTCCCTGTGTTGATTAGTTGTTTTTTTTCCATGAAAAATAGAATTTATTTTTGTTGATAAAAGAACCTTCTCTAATAGACATAGAGTCAGATTTATTTTTTTCATTCTAAAATTAAAAAAGAATATACAACAAATAATTACATTGATGATTTACATTGACCAAATTACAATGTAAATTTTATATAAATATATGATATAAAATATATAAAATATATCTCAAAGATACAAATATCATTTTATATCAATCATATTGATATAAATATTTATAATTATTGTATAGATATACTGGAGAAATTACACCTTTCAAAATGTTTTTTAATATTTTGAAAGGAATATACATTATATTTACATACACACACACACACACACACATTCTGCTGAATCTGTTTAATGTTGCTAACATTTATATGACTTAAAATCTGTCCACTTAGATTTGATAATTATCCCTCAGCAACACTAATTCTCTCTTTGTTTTCCTCAGCATCTTCACAGCTAGCTCTAAATCGATTCTCATTGTTTAGGGGTAAGGTCAAATGAGATTTCCCTCTTTTATAGTAGTATGTTTATTGGTTTTTATCCTGGCTTAAGTCTTGTTTAGGAAGGCAAATATTGAGCCACTACAATGAACCATTTCTCTTATTTGTAGGCTATACCATCTCAAATCATTTCATACCATTGGGGTTCTTACAATTTAATCCTAATAAATTTATCACTCATTACTCATTATAAATGATTAATTATTAGTGTGTGGAGGCGGGAGAATGATATAAAGATTTTTTTTTTCATGTGGCTGTTAAGGTCAGCTTTATGGAGTTGATTCTCTCCTTCCACAATTACCTGAATTCTAAAGATCAAACATTATTTTTGCAGGTATGTGCAACAAGTGCCTTTTATCATCTGAGCCATGGCAAGAGCCTTTAATACCTTCTCTGAATATGATTTTACTGCAAGTATCTCAGGACTGACTTCTCTCTACATTTGTTTGTCTTAAAATGACTATTGTTTCAGACAAAAGGTATTTTCATGATAAACTCAATTTTAAGCTTCCAGAGTCTTTCGGGTGTTCATTCAAACCAATGACTTATTCTCTAATTGCCTCTTAATGTTTAGTTTCAATATTATTTGCTCAGAAATGTGCATGCGTATACGTGTGAAAATTTTAGTTGTTAGCGTTTTGAATAAGCGCCACCCCACAGTTGCCTGGCAACAGCAAGGTGTGCCTGATTCATTATAAAATTGACTGGTGCCCCCCACATCTCTCTCTTGCTCTTCCCTTCTTGTTCCAGCTCTGTCCTCTCACTCTCTTCCTCCCTCTCTCCCCATTCTTATAACCCCCCTTTCGTCACATGCTCATGGTCCCCCTCTACTATTGTGTTCCTACATTCTTCTTCTCTGTCTATCTCTCTGTCTCTGTCTCTGTCTCTGTCTCTCTATGTGTCTTTACTATACACTCAACTCCCCTCTCCATGCCCTAAATAAACTCTATTCTATATGATACCTTCCTGTAGCTGGTCCCTCAGGGGGAAGGGATGCCTTAGCATGGGTTCACAGAGTCCCCCCCCATTATCCATACCTGACTATACATCCACCAAAACATATCCCCTCTCTCCTTATCTTTTTATAAAACTTTAGTATTTATTCTTTTTAATTCACTTATATTCCTAGACTAATTTTATTACAATGGAAAATCTGTCAAAATCACATTCCCATTTTTTTGTGGCTACATCTTCTCTTTGAGTCTAGGATCCACTGTGATTTTGTTTGTGATTATAATATAATATATGATTCATAAGTATAACTCAACATGATTTTTGTGTGTTTGTGTGTGTGTGTGTGTGTGTGTGTGTGTGTGTGTGTGTGTGTAAGAGTTCATTTGGACTAATAAATAATTCAAGAATGTTAATAGTTTGGAAGCATAACAGCAAGAGTCAGTCGTGGCAACTGGAACAGTAACTGCAAATAAGATCCAGAGAAAGCAAACTAGAAGCAGAGTCAGGCTTCAAAACAAAAGTCCTCCCTAGTGATGTAATTTCTCCAGCACTGCCACATCTCACACACCTCTCCAAACAGCTCCAGCAACTAGAAACCTGTGGAGCACATCGACTTTGCCACCAGACAAACTAGCACTAAACTGGCTATGTGGAGTATGTTCATATTCCGGAAATCTCTAAAATTTAAGCTGGGGACTACATCCCTGCCTGTTTCAGTGCCTGCCTTGGAACTTGTAACTCAATAACCCCCAACCGGATAGTTAAGGTAGTCAGTCAGGCTGCACTAGCATACTCAGTCAAAATATTGCATTCACCCCCAAAATTCTATCTCACTCCCCAAGATTCATATAGATCCTGTCATTATTCAATAAAGAACACAAGCTATTTCATCAAGGATCATTTTGAGAATTTTACTGTGTCATAACATGTAAGAAAAGACTCTCTCTCTCCCGAATTACTCATAGTTGTATCTTTTAGATCCGCCTGCCCACGCTCCATTCTCTCTGAGGCTCATATCAGAGCACTGACCCAGCCACCTGACCATGCACTGGAGACCTGAATCTTTTTACTCCTTTGCTAAGAGATATAACTCTGTTCCCACATTCGTGGCCAGACGGGAGTTCTATGTACCTCATTCTTCTGGACTCTGCTTCACCTTTCCTGGCCTTGCATGAAGTGAAGTTTGATGCTTTGGAGGAAGAAGCCAACCTCAGAACACACCTGTTCCAGTGGTTGGGACTTCACCCAGTCCTGTCTAAGCCAGTGAAACAAAGGTGTCTGGGTATCGCAGGAAGAGCGATGAAATAATGGAAGCACAGAAATAAAGTGCTCAAACACAAGAACCTGTGTAGGTCACTGTCATTCAAAACACCACAGTTAGTTAAATTACATTTTTATAATTTTGTAATATAAAAATAGAATTATAAATAAATTATATTTTAATTCCAAATATTTAATTGATTTTTAGAAATATTCAAAGTGGGTACTTGTATTGACTCATTGACTTGAACTCGGACTAAGGATTTCGCAGTAATTTTATTTGGTAGTTGTTTTGTGTTCTGATGCATGATTTATTTTTTTGTTTTTACTTATGTTCTTCCTGGGCTTCAGTACATATTATTTTACTTTGTACTTCTGTGCTGACCATCCATGCCCCATTCATTTGTGTGATATCTCCTGCTCTCCCATCTTTACAAACTGTGCTTTGCAGATTTGCACCATTATTCTGGAGTTAAATTTGGTTATTACTTCTATTTTTTTTCATTTCTTTATGCAATCCCTTACAATTCTTGCATTATTAATAGTTTACACTTTAAATGTTTAACACATTAGCCATATTTAAATTTGCTCACAAAGTTTGTTCAAAAACTTGGATCATATATAATAATTTGTTTATATAACTGTATTTATATGTGGAGATACAAATGCAAATTCTGCCACAATGTCAGTTTAGGGACCTGAAATAAATGATTTAAGAAACTGGTTAATTTTGACTATCTTTGCTGTTTCAGAAAACTATTGGCTCAAATATTTATGTGCTTAACTTTTGTTTGTGATGGTGATACTTGGTGTGTGAATGTTGCTAATTATTATTTGTTTTAGCTATCTTTATGTATCTGCAATTCAAAATAGGTCCTTCTCTCTATATTTTTTAACTATGGAAGAGTTTGTCAGAAAATGTCATTTATTGTTTATTATAGGTAAAGTTTTGAATAAATATTATTTTATATTCTATATTTTAGAGAGTCTGGATGTACTTTTTTGTGGAACTATTGTCTATCATGGGCAAAGACCACTGATTCTCACCACCTGTGCCACTATAAAAATGAAATAAAGAAATTTTAAAAATTGAGTAAAAGAAGTCTATCTTAGTTATTTTTCAGATCATATATGAAGAAATGTTTAGAGAACAAAACAAAGTACAAATACAAATCTTATTAATTAAACTGGTTGCTATTAGTTACAATCAGGCATCCTCAGAAACAAAATCAAGTTAACCTTCAAGACTCAAGTACAATATTGTGAAGTAAGTAAGATCTAGATTGTTAATACAAATTGAACAGCCACTAAATAAGAAAAGATCAAAACACAAGGTAGAATTTTTTTTAAATGAAATTTTGCTTAATAAAATATAAATCTTAATTTGAAGTGCAGAGTTTATCAGAGAATACAAGAGTCAATGCTTCAATAAATAAAATGAGGTTATGCAAGAATTGATTTTAAAAAGACATAAAGTGAGGTGCAGCAAGATTTTTAACAATTTATTTGAGCAAACACAGATTTCTATTCAGAAATCAAGTAGAAGAAACATGAAATTGCATATGAGCTCTAATAAGGGGAGAGAGCCAAGGGTCTTCTAGAAACTTCCACAAAGCAGGCAGAGAGACATGGGAGTTGTCTACAAAGAAGAATTAACTTCCCAGGAGAAAAAAAGCACAAAACAAATAATCATCAGATTCACATGCACATATTAGGTTTAAGACCTGTTGCTAATTATTAAATTTGGAGAGATCCTTGACCTGAAGTAAACTCCAAGAGCCTAATGGGACTCTAAGGAATGATGGGTTATTGCTTTGCTATGTCTGCAAAAGAGTAATGAGGGTTATCGTGGGAAGAAAAATTTCTGTGTGTTCCTTAAAGGCTTAGAGTTAAAAAATGAGACTAATTCTACAAAAAAAAAAAAAAAAAAAAAAAAAGTTTATGCAGTCCATTATTGAGGGGTGGTTCTTAGAAACAACAAGGTCATCTGTAAGCTTGAGTGATGAAAAATGAATAGTGACTAGAGAAACACAAGACTATCATCATCAGGCTTAATTTCACCAGGCTTGCCTAGATGAAGAACACTCAGAATACCTGTACATATTCCCCAACCCCATATTGGTGGGTTCAGATTCTAAAACAGGTAAAATAGAGAGAAATGAACTTGTTATCCAAAAAGTTAAAGAAGAATATGACTGAAACAATAACCTTAACTCACCAATTAACTATAATATTATATAAATACAAGGGAATCCTCTCCTTTGATTTATTTGTCACAACCTTGGGTTTAGATTTAATTTTTGTGACTAGAAATTTATGTTGGCATATTAAAAATTTGTAATTTTTAAAATTTTCACACAATTGTGTAATAAAGGATTTTTTTAGCAAAAAAATAAAAGAATGAACTTCATTGATATGATCAGAATGGATATTTGAAGTATCCGACTGAAGAAAAGTAGAGAGGACTCTCAATAAAAATTTAGTAGTTATCAAAGAAGAAATTTGATTCAGACTCTGGGAAGGAGCTTTGGAGAGTACAGTTCATCATCAAAACTTAATGAAACATATGAATCTTATAGTTTAATATGTACAGGAATAAAGATCACAAATACTCAAATGTTATTTGGTAATAAAATTCACAGAAAAATGAATTTAAAATGTGGCAAATTAGGATAAGGGCATCCATAATAGTTCTGTCCACATTCTTTTGTTTTGTTTTGTTCAGTTTTGTTTTGTTTTGTTGTTTTTGTTTTGTTTTGTTTTGTTTTGTTTTTTGAGACAGGGTTTCTCTGTGTAGCCCTGGCTCTCCTGGAACTCACTCTGTAGACTAGGCTGGCCTTGAACTCAGAAATCTGCCTGCCTCTGCCTCCCAAGTCCTGTGATTAAAGGCATGTGCCACCACTGCCTGGTGTTCACATTCTTATTAGTTCTTATTGGCATTTCATATGGTCTTGCCAGAGATAAAGCAATGTGGAAAAAAGACAGACCCAAATTTAAAGAATCTATAGTGTCTATTTCAACCTATAACCAATAAGCTATAGATAGCTACAAGTAATTCACAAAATAATATTGAACTCAAAGGTTGTGACTTAGTATTGACGGCTACTATTTTCTCTTTAAAACTCTCTCTATTGGTTGGCATTTAAACTCACTTGTTCATTGTTTTAAGTCCTTAGAAAACACAATAAGTAAACATAGTAAAACTTTAGCTTGGAGATGATTTTAAAAATATGGATTAATTTAACTATACAATAAGGCAAACTCCTGAGTAATACATCATATATTGAATGCTCAAACCCTTCAGACTTATTGAGAAACCATTCATTAATGAGAGGTAAAATAATGAAAGAAAGTACTCCAGAAAAGCAAACTCTAAAGTATTATTTCTTAAATCTCTCAATATATGGGAGATATGAGTGGGACACTGTACCCTGAGTGCCATTGTCTAGCTCAGGGCTTGCTCTTCAGTGTAGAAGAGCCATGAAGGAGATAAAAAGTTTCTTCCTCCCCATGAAAACCTGTGGGGGCCCCAAACCTATCCAGCTTGGAACCCTGCACCACCATTCCCTTCAAACTTGGATTTTCCCACTAACACAGTTGGGTCCTACTGGGACACAGCCTACTGTGTAGTATCCACCCAGAACACGGTCTTCACAGTGGGCTCTGCCTGAGGCACAGCTAACAGAGTCAAGTAACCTAACCTCCATAGTCATATACTGCTTCCATCATAGTAGGATCCTCCTGTAACTCCAGTTGGTCTACCTGGGACAGCCAACATAGGTGAGAGATATCCATTTCCTGGCCCAGAGCTCCCTAAACCTTTTCTAGAAGTCCAGCTGCCATTAGGATCATCCAGCCAACACCAGGGAAAACCAGATGCCTACAGGACAGCTTAAGAACACAATCCTCAAAACTTAGAGCAATGTGACACCACAAGAACCCAGCTATCCTTTGACAGAAAACTATCAGCATCTTAATGAAGCTGAAGCATTAGAAGAGGATCTTAAATCCAGTCTTATGAAGATGATAGAGGCTTTTAATGAGGACAAGAAAAAATTACTTAAGCAAATATAAAATAATACATTCAGTCAGGTAGAGGGATTAAAAGAAGAAGCAAATAAATATAAAGAATATAGATAAATATAATGAACAGGTGAAGGATATGAATAAAACAATTTAATATGTGAAAATGGAAATAGAAGCAATAAAGAAAACACAAACAGAAGCAATCCTGGAAATGGAAAACCTAGGAAGGAGAACAGAAATTACAGATGTAAGCATTATCAACAGAATACATGACAAGATAGGATAGAAGAAATGTGTGTGTGTGTGTGAAAGAAAATGCAAAATCAAAAAAGCTTATGATATAAAACATCTTTGAAATTTTATACACTATGAAATGAACAAACCTAATAATAATGGAAATAGAAGAAAAAAAAGAAGTAGGAAGAGGAGGAGGAGGAGGAGAAGAATGATCATAGTTAAAAGGACCAGAAAATATCTTCAACAAAATCATAAAAGAAAATTTCCCTAACATAACGTATGAGATGCTGATAAAGGAACCAGAAAAGAAAATCCTCCTACAATTTAATAACAAAACATTAAATATACAGAACCAAGACATCATCTAAAATGCAATAAGAATAATAGCTTAAGCAACATATAAAGGCAGACTTATCAGAATTATACCAGACTTCGCGTCTAATACTTTAAAAGCTAGAAGGGCTTGGCAGAGATCTTGCAGACACCAATAAACTGATGTCAGCTAATACTATTTTACCCAGGAAAACTTTCAATCACCATAGATGGAGAAACCAAGATATTCCATGACAAAACCAAATTTAAACAATATATTTTCATGAGCTCATCCCTAGAGAGGACACTAGAAGGAAATCTCCTAATCAGTGAGGCTAACTATACCCAATAAAATACAAGAAATACAGAATTTCACACCTATAAAACCAATAGGAAGGAAACACACACACACACACACACACACACACAGGCCCAAACACCAAAATAACAGGAAGTAACAATCATTGCCATTAATATCTCTAAACTTCAATAGACTCAATTTTGTAGTAAAAAGACACTGGCTAACAGAATGGATGTATACACAGAGTCCATCATTCTACTGTATTTAAGAAACACTTCTCAGAAACAAAGATAGTACTTAATATGAAGGACTGTATAAAGTTTTCTAAGAAAGCAAACCCAAGGGACAAGCTAAAATAACTGATCTAATATTTAATAAAGTAGACTTTCAACTGAAAGTTGAAATCCAAAGAAACAAGGAAGGAAATTTCATCAAAGGAAAAAATCCACTAAGAAGACATCTTAATTCTGAACATCTATGCCACCCACATTCTTAAAGGAAACATTACTAAAGCTTAAAAACACACTGAATCCCAAATATTAATAGTAGGAGACATCAATATACCACTCTCATCAGTGGACAAATTATAGAGACAGAAAATAATCAGAGAAATAACAAAACTATCAAAGGTTATGATTCAAATGGACCTAGCACATATCTATAGAATGTTTCACCCAAACACAAAAGAATATGCCTTTTCAGTACCTTATAGAACCTTCTCTAAAATTGACCATATTATTGGTCCCAAACCAAGCCTCAACAGATACAAGAAGATTATAATAACCCATGTATGTTATCAAATCACCATGGATTACAGTTGCTCTTCAGCAACAACAGAAACAACAGGAAGCCTACATATTAATGGGAACTGAAGAACTCTCTACTCAGTGATAACTGGGTCAGGGAAAGAAAAAAAGATGGAAATTCATTCTAGAATTAAATGAAAATGAGGGTACAACATAACCAAACCTATGGGACACTGTGAAATAAATACCAAGAGGAAAGTTTAGAACACTAACTGTCTTCATAAATAAATTGGAGAGTTCTTATAATAACAAATTCAAAGTAGATCTGAGTGCTCTAGAAACAAGAAAACAGGGAGAGAAACAGAGATAGAGAAAGAAGCGAACACATCTAGGAGGAGTAGATGTCATGAAATAATCAAACACAAGTCTGATATCAATCAATTAGAAAGAGAATAATAAAAAAATTCTACAAAATCAAGATTTTTTTGAGAGATCAAAAATTATAGATAAATCCTTAGCCAAACTAACAAAAAGACAGAGAGACATTACCCAAATTAACAAAAACAGAAATGAAATGAGAAACAAAACTGACACTGAGGAAATTCAAAGAATCATTAGGTCTTACTTCAAAAGCCTTCACTCCATAAAATTGCAAAACCTAAATGAAAATTTTCTAGACAGATACCAATTACCAAAGATATATCAAGATCATCTAAAGTATATGACTAGCACTATAACCACTAAAGAAATCGAAGAAGTCATAAAATATCTCCAACCAAAAAGAGCCATGATACTGATGGTTTTAGTACAGAACTCACCCAGACTTTCAAAGAAGAGACAATGCCAGTACTCCTCAAACCATTCCATAAAATAGAAACAGAAGGAAAACAGAAGTCCTCATTCTTTGAGGCCATAGTCATCCTGATAGCTAATCCACATAAACACTCATCAACAATTAAAAAAAACATATTTCAAACCAAATTTTCTTATGAACATTGATGCAAAATATTAAAAAATAAAATAAAATCCAATAATACATCAAAGAAATCATCCCCTGTGATTAAGTAGGCTTCATCCCAGGGATGCCAGAGTGGTTCAGTATAGGATAATCCATGAATATATTCCACCATATAAGCAAACTGAATGACCTCCATAATGTAAATGGATCCTATACCTCAATGTAAACCAGATATGCTAAATCTAATAGAACAGAAAGAGGGAAATAGCCTTGAACAACTTCCTGAACAGAACACTAGTGTCTCAGGTACTAAGGTCAATAACTAATAAATGGAACCTCATAAAACATGGAAGTCTATGTATGCCAAAGAACATCACCATCTAATGGAGGACTAATATACAAAACATATAAAGAACAAAAAATTAGACCCCAGACATCATCAATCTAAACAACTCAATTAAAAAATTCAAAGGACAGCAGATGCTGGCCAGGTTGTAGAGTAAGAGGAACACTTTTCCACTGTTGGAAGGAAAACAAATATGGGTACTACTACTCTGTAAATGCATTTTGGGGTTTTCTCAGAAGATTGGGAATAGTTATGATTGAAGACCCAGCTGACTGACTCTTTCAGCTGCTTAGTGGGTCCCTCAGAGGGCTGTCATGCTAGGCTTCTGTCTGTAAGCACACCATAGTATCTATAGTAGTGTCAGAGCTGGGAGCCTCCCCTTGAACTGGATCCCTATTTGGGTCTATTCCTGGACCTCCTTTCTCTCAGTCTCTTCTCCTCTTTTGTCCCTGCATTTCTTTTAGATAGGAACAACTGCCAGTCAGAGTTTTGACTGTGGGATGGTAACTTCATCCCTCTACTAGAAGCCCTGTTTTTCTACCGGAGGTGGATTCTACAAGTTCTTTCTCCCCACATTTGGGCATTTCATATAAGGTCCCTCCCATTTAGTCCTGAGAGTCTCTCACCTCCCAGGTCTTTGGTACATTCTAAAGGGTCCACCCCCATCCTCCCTCCCAAGATTGCCTGTTTCCATTCATTCTGCTGGCCTGCAGGGCTTCAGTTCTGTTTTCCCCATTACCTGATCATGTTGCCCTTTCCCCCTCCCTTTCCCCTTGCCCATACAGCTGAAAGAATCAGATGCAGATACTTAAATGCAACCAGTGTACAGAAGCGGGGAACTCCTGTAGTTGAATTAGGGACCCCATAGTAAGACCAGCATTCTCAACTAACCTGGACCTCAAGATTCCTCAGAAACTGCGCCACCAACCAGGAAGCATACACCCACTGAAATGAGGCCCCTGGCACATATACTGCAGAAGATTATCTGTTCTGGCCTCAGTGAGAGAAGATGCACATCATTCTCAAGAGATTTGAGTCCCCAGGGAATGGGGAGGTCTGGTGGTGTGAGGGTAAGGAGGAATGGGGACATTTTCTTGGAGATGGGGGAGGAGGTAAGGAATGAGGAACAGCCAAAGGACTGAATGGGAGGAGAATAATGACTGGAATGTAAAAAAAAAAGATTAAAAATAAAATAAATCATAAGTTAATTAATAAAATATAAAACTATGACTAACACACACACAAACCCAGCTATACTGTCCCTGGGCATATATCCAAATGATACTCCACAGTCCTACAAAGACACTTGTTCAACTACATTCATAGCAGCATTATACATTCCAGAAACTGGAAGAAAACTAGAAGTCTCTCAGCTGAAGAATGGATTCACAAAATATGGTATCTCTACAAAATCCTATACAACTCATCCATTAAAAATAAGTACATCATAAACTTAACAGGCAATGAAGCAGAAATTTTCATCCTGAGTGAAATAACTGAGATCAAAAAACACACAAATGGTATGTACTCACTTATAAGTGGATATTAGCCATAAAATACCAGAATTCCCAAGGTATAATTAACAGAACTAAAGAAGGAAAATAACAAGGAATCCCAAGAGAGGATGCATGAAACTTTATGCGAGAAAGAAAGTAGATATGGTAGGTTGATGGAAGGAGGGAACAGGATAGAACAAGGTATCGACGGGGGCGGGGGGAAGGCTGGGATGCAGATCATATATAGGTAGAGCAGAGGGGATAAAAGGGAGATTGGGGGTGAAAACTCTAGGAAGTGCCAGAGCCTTGGGATGAGGAGAGGTCCCAAAGGATCTATGGGGTTGATTGTAGCTGAGACTCCTATTAGTGGGAGATATGCATCCTGAAGTGGTGAATACCAGTAGCAGCCAGGACTTCCAGTGGAAGGATACGAACAGCAATGCACCCACAAAATTTCAACCCAAAATATGGCCTGTCTACAAGATGTACAGAGACAGAGATAGAGCAGAGTCTGAAAGGATAGCCAACCAATTACTGCCCCAAATTAAGCCCCATTCAGTGGGTTAAGAAGCAATTCCTGATCCTATTAATTATACTCTGTTATACTTGCAGACAGGAACGTAGCCAAAGTTTCCTCCTAGAAACACCACTCAGCTACCAATGGAAAGAGATGCAGAGGCTCACACACAAATATTGGATGTAGCAAGCAAAGTCTTATGAAGTATTGGGAGAAGGACTGAGGACAGGGACTCCACAGGATGCCCAACAGAGTCAACTGTAATACTGATCTGTAATTCCTTTACAGAGTCAACTAACTTGTACATTAGGTGACCCCAGAGACTCAATCACCATCCAAACAGAAAGCATGGGCTGGACCTAGGAAACCTGCATATACATAGCAGATGAGCAACTTGGTCTTCATGTGGGTCCCCTGAGGGACAGTGTCCCTGAACCCATTGGATCCCAAGCTGCCTTTAAATGAACTGCCTTGTACGGCCTCAGTAGCAGAACATCTGCCTAGTTATGCATTGACTTGAAGTGTGATGGTTTGGAAGGGGTAGGGTGGGAGGATGTTATTGTCTGGAGAGACAGCCATAGGGGGGCTTCTATTCCAAAGAGAAGGGGGGATGTGGAATCAGGGACAGTAGTATGAGGGGATACCGGGAGGAGAGGAAGGGCTAATATTGGGCTGTAAAGTGAATAAATAAATTAATTTTTAAAATTTCTAAAAGTAAGTATTTTAAAGAAATCACTAAAAACAAATGAAAATATATGTTGTTAAAATTTTAAAGGTTATTTGAATAGTTTTAGCCAAAAGTTGAACTTGATCTAGTATTCTAATAATATTTATACATATAGAAGACATTAGCAAAAGCAAATTTTGTCATTTCTCAAACACATCTATTGGTCATTTTAAAGTAAAATCCAAATTATCTATGTAAAAATCAATTAACTTTTAAGAATTATACTTTGTTCTTTGGACGTTATTTGTGGATCATCCAGTTTAAAACAAAACAAAGAGTGATGATAGTAGTCTTGATTGGAAAAAGCTGATCTCATATTAACAATACTAAGATTTCTGAGAGTCAAATAACTTTCAATGTCTGATTTCAAAAACCAGACGATAAAGAAGATCAAGTCAATTGGATGTTAGTTTTACTCCACAGGATCAATTTATGTCAGCAACAGCAGATAAAAGCATGAAGGGCTATCATGTGGATTGGTGGAACATGGATATCACAATGTCTGTGTGTCCATAGGTAACCTGAATATCATCTGAAATATCAATAGCGTCATGAATGAAGAAAACATCTCTCATCATTTTTCCAGGTAAACATGAGTTTCATTATCTTCAAAATATTTCTTTCCTTTTTTTGACCTCTTAGTGCTCCATTTCATTTGTCAAATTGATGTAAACATTGCTTCAATAAGCACTTTAGCAAAGTTGCACCAGTACTGTATACTATTCCTAGAATCCAATTCCAAGTTGATGGTACAATTCTTGACTCTTAGAATTTGAGATTGTCCAAGCTCTGGCCTAGATTCACATCATTAGGCCATCAATAATTCTATGTAGGAATATTGTTCAAGTGGATCCTTATTTTCGTATTTTATTCTTAGGTTGTTCTCAGCTGTTTTTTTGAGATTGACAGTAGCTATAAAAGTAGCCTTCCAGGGTTCGAGTGTTCTAGATGCTCTATTCTCTCAAGAACATGGTTTGTCAAGATTTTCTGCAGATCCTACTGACTGAAAACTGTTTTGTAGCAAGCAGCATGTAAATGCTTCCTTTTTCTTCCATATTTGATGCATTTTCAGTGAAAGAAATAGGGAAAAGTAAACGATAGGTGCATTTTTAAAAATTTAAAGGAAAATGTTCAAAAAATAAGAAATTTGGCATAAAATAATACATATTTTAAGATAAATATCTAACCAATTACAATTTTTATATTTCTTTCAGACTTCCAGAATACTGCTTATGTTATCATAATAAATCATTGATTATTCTTTCCAATTTATTTTTTGTTGTCTTATTAACACTATCTCCTAAAACAAATGGCAAGTATCTTGATCATGATAACCAAAGAACATTATTGTGTTTTTCTCCAGCTTATGTCTTGTCATGGAACATTTTATTCATGGTTTATTTTTATCTATTTACTGTATGTATTCTCAAAAATCTGTTTTTGTAATTTTTTAACCTTTGCCCCACATTCTAATTAGTGCAAACAATTCAATGCTCTTTGTTTCTATCTTCACATCCCCTTAGCTTGATATATTTATCATTTATTGATGATATGAAATCAAAATAATTCAAGTAGATTAAGTAACATTACATTTCAACACATTTTATTAATCTAACCACAAATAATATTATATTATTGTATGTTAGTTATGTTTTGTTCTGAATTACATATTAAATTTTATAAAGTACTGATTATAGGTATACGGGTATATACAAAAATAAATACAATAATTGTTCTTCTCCCAATAATGAGAAAGTAAGAAAATCTAGTACCCAAGGTCAAAATCTAAAACACTTTACTTAGTAATAAATACATAGGAGTAGTAGTTCAATCATACTCTTTCAATAGGGTGTAAAATCAGAGTTTCTGTAATGAAGGAGAATAGGACATCAAGAATGATGAATAATAATTACATGTGTCTTTATTCTGAACAAACATTCTATTTTATACAATACTAATGTGAAAACAACAGTTTAGCAACTGTGTGAGATGTACATCTTTTTAAAGCTATGTTTATTTTACTTTGTATTTATGAACATTTGCCTCTGTGTTAGTATGTGCACTACATTTGTGCATGGTGCTTAGAGTTTGTTGTTGGTTGAGTATAGCTGATACAGATATTTTTTTTTTAGAATACCTAGTCACTTGAATAATGAGATCACTTATTGTCAAAAAAAAATTAGTTTCATGAGATTTTCATTATACATTGTTGACATTAATGTCTTTGTTATCTGTCCTTGCTCTGAAAGTCTTTCTATGGTACATTGTAGTGTATCCTTCCTCCTCTGAGATTTTGAGTATTAAATCTTTTCTTAAGGTTCTTGATCAGATTGGACTTGTTTAGTGCCCAACAATATGGATCTTACTCTATTCTTCTACTTGTAGTTACTTAGTTTGAAAATCAACATTTTTGAAGATTTTATTTCTTCTTTATATATTGTCATTCTCTATTACATGACAGCTCATTGTAGGAGTCTGTTCAATTCTACTGACTAATATGTTAGTTTTGTAGGGCAATATTCTACAGTTTTTATTAGGATAGCTTAGTATTATAACTTGAACTATGGAATGGAGATACATCCAGACATAGCTTTATTTTCCAGGTTTATTTTGGCTATTGTAGTTCTTTTGTATTTCAATATGTCATATATGTTTATTTAAAACCCTACTCACATCAGTCATTACTAGTAGTGTCCCAGCTTCAGTGACACCATGACTTTGGAAAGTCTGCCAAAAGAATGTTCCCCAGGGCCCTTGGAGCCTGAGCCTCACAGCACAAACTCATCGTCATCAAGGAGGCATGGTTAGAGAGAGATATACCAGGGAAAATTCTCTAGTTAACGTTTATTAATCACTGTCCTACAGCAGCTACTCACTCCAGGCTATTAAGCTTGTTACCTACACTGTTGCAACCTCAGTGAACACATCCACTTCTGAACAACCTATTGTATAAATGGAACATGTTGTCCAGCACATACCAGCAGTGGCAGGTGACAATATGTCTTGCCTGATCCCTGCAAACAAATACACAATTGATGGGCAAGCTGTTGTCATTCAAGATGGAGTGCTAAATCCTCCAAAGGCAAAAATACAAAATAAGTTAACATGAAAATAGAACATGTTCCTAAAATTAGCTAAGCCACACTAGGCGTTGCTAGCCAAATCTTGCAGACATCATAGAGCACCTCTATACAGACAGTGATGATAGTGCAGCAGGTACCTCCAGATCTACGCCAGTTGCTAACAAAAACTGTAATACAAAATAGAACTTATATGGTACCTGTTCCTTCAACAGTGCACAAGCAGGTGAACAAGCAATGTCATGTCTTCTCCATATGTTATCAACTCTTACGTCATTTTTGTTATCTCTTCCTGCAAAAGGCCAGAATGTTTACCAGGAAGATCAGCCAGACCTCACGAGAATCAAGTTAAAGAGTGTAATATTATTATCATTGTCCTGAGTATGGATCCACCATCCGCAGCTGTTTGAGAAAGGGATTCTAGAACTAGCTATTGAGAAAACTTCTCTTACTTGAACCATCTAGTTATACTCAAAGAGGATGCTACCTCTCACTGAAGCAGGGAGCTCAAGGTCATTGGTAAAAGTCCCTGTGGTTCAACTTCATCTCTTATTCCTGAAAACATGAATGTAAGGGGGTTAAAACTCATTTGTTGAAAGACAGGTTACACTTGAACAGACCTACAATAGCAACTCTGGTCCTATGGTGGTGTTCTTTACAGGAACACTTGCTGGTCTGTCAACTGTAAGCTCAGGTTTAAGTACAATCAAGAACTCCATATCCCAAATGACCTCCTTGGAAGGCACAACACCTGCTGCAAGTTTACGACACTGGTTATCCTTTAGGGAACATGACCACAGACAAGTGCTGCTGCCCTCTTTGTACTTCATGCTGCAGCTGATAGACAAGACAGTATTTTGTTTTCCACATGGGGCATTAGAGCAACAAGAGATGTCTTTTCTTTGTTAATACTTATAATGGGATCTTTGACCTTTCATATCATTCAGTTTTTGCTGTGGAAATTGAAAATTAAATGGACAAAAAAGCATCATTCTGTTAGATTCTATAGTTTGTTTTCAGCCCATGGGATGGTCTGGTTATTTCTCTTAGGACATAGGCCCATTTCTATTTAGAGCAATTACCTGGCAAATGTGACCTATTCTATTCCATTGTATAGAGTGGGTGGGCTGTATGAACCCATGAGTCCAGAGGTCCTGGGGACAATTAATATGACAAGTCATCAAATCTCCATGCTTCACCAAATTTGATCTTACTTGCAGATTTTATTTTATGTTATGTTGATTTTTAACTGCTATAATAAAACAAGTCAATTACAAAGAAACAATACAAACAAAACAAACAAAAAACACAGAGACAAAAAAACAAATATTAAGAAATTTAAATTGTGTTTTTTCAAATTTTGTAAAGAACTACTAATGAAAATTTGTTGAGATTTATATTTTATCTGTAATACTTTTACTACAATATCTATTTCGTGATATTGTTTAATCAGACCTCAGAATTTATTTTCTATTATTTCATTTTTTTCAGCATCTTAATGTTTTTCTTGTACATATATTTAACTTACCTGGCTAGAGATATTTCAAAACATTTTAAAAGCTATTGTGCATGGAATTGTCTTGATTTACTTTCCAGTGTACAGTGGTTTGTGTAAAAAGACTGGTAATTCTGTGTATTAGCTTTGTACACTGTGATAATTTGAATATGCTTGGCCCAGGGAGTAGCACCATTTTGTGGTGTGGCTTTGTTCGATTAAGTGTGGCCTTGTTGAAAAAAAAATATGTCATTGTGGGCATGGGGTTTCGACCCTCATCCTAGCACTCTGGAAGTCAGTGTTCTAGTGACCTTCAGATGAAAATGTACAACTCTCAGCTCCTCCTGAACTATCCCTGCCTGGACACTCTCATTCTCCCACCTTGATGATACTGGATTGAACCTCTGAACCTGTAAACCAGCCTCAATTAAATGCTATTGTTATATGAGTTGCCTTGGTCATGATGTCTTTTCATAGGAGTAAAACCCTAAGTCATACCCCTTTGCTTTACTGAATGCATTTATTAGCTGTAGGTGATTTCTACAATAATACATAATAAATACCTGGTTGGCTCAGGCAGACCTTGCACATAAATTAAAAATTAAAATTAAAAACTAAACAAAACAGGTATCCTGGGTTGAAACATTTATTTGTTTTACCCCATTAAACCTTAGAGTTATAGACTGCACCAATAATAAGTTTCACTCTAGTCTTAAAATTAATAAAATAAAGAATAGAAGTTACTCAATAGCAATTATACTATACATCTATATACTATAGATAATATATATATATATCTATATACTGCTTCTGAATATCAAATTAAATATTCTTGTTTTTGTTTTTCTTATTATGGTCTTGTTTTCACTGTTGACTAAAGAATTCAAAATATTTGGGAACTCAAAAAGAGGAATTAAATAAAGCACACAATTCTAGAAATAAAAATAATAGGCAAATAATGTGGAAATGACTGAAATGAATGTCAATTTCAAGTGTATTTTTTTTTTTATAAAACAAATTCGAATGGCTACTTATTGTCTAATTTAATCTTGTTTGCTACAGAAGCTTAAGATGAAAAATGAAACTCATTAGCTTCATGATTTTGTCAATATTGTCATTACACTTTTGTCATTCTAGTAAATTAAAATGTAAATATTTCTGTAATTTATTACATTTAAAAATATTGAACTTGGGGTCACTGCATTGGTTTCTACAAAGATATTATTGAAAAGTAAAGTCAGACAGTTTTGGAAAATAATTTTTTATAATGATTAGAGGTATTTCATTCAAAACTACTTTACTTAAAAAAATTAATTCAAAACAATAAGAGAACAATTTAGTTTCCTAACATTTACTTTTCAGTATGATTCTTAAATATAATCTCATTATAAGCTTATAAATATTCAAGAAATTCATGAAAAACCGTCCATAAATATGCACAAAGCACATGTATGAGATGTAGATGTCTTCACACATGTAGATCAAATCTGGCTTCATTAGAATTACTTACATGTTTAGTATTAGTACATATTTGATATTACTGACTTTCCCACAAGAGTAGCTTGTGAATCAAAAATCAAGCAAAAACTTCCATTTGTTAAGAAGCCTTAATTTGAATCAATATGAGTATTAAAAATCCAAGAAAACTGAAAAAAGAATTCATATTTCAAGGCACTCTGTGGTAGTGAAATTCACCAAGAAGTAACATTGTTTTTGCTAACTTCATTGGTCCTGATGTAATGAAATTTTAAATCAAATAATCCCTACATTATTTAAAACTGTGCATTGTAGATTCTACTCAGTTTGACATTGCCCTGTTAGTCAATGTTCTGCTGCTGGGAGGAGATACCAGAACCACAGCAACTCTTATAAAAGAAAGCATTTAAATAGAGCTTCTTTTCATTCAAAGGTTTGGTCCTGTTTTGATTAGGCTGGAAGCATGGCAGCACACAGGCAGACATGGTGTTAGAGAGGTAGCTGACACTTCTATATCCTGGGAGTCAGCATGAAGTAAGAGAGGGAGCCACCGTGCCTAGCTTGAAATTTTTGAAAGCACAATGTCCATCTCCAGTGACTCAATTTCTCCAAGGTTTAATACTTTCAAATAATGTCAGCCCCTTTGGGCCTCTGGGGTCATTTTTATTCAACTCACCACAATTGTTTAAATTCTTTCAATTATTGAACTAATGCAAAGACCTATAATCATTTCATTAATACACAGTTGCTTGAGAAACCACCATGATTAATGATTGTCATCCAGCTCTGCTTTGATTGTTGTATACAATCACCATGTGACAGGGTACAACTTACTATAACCTATTTTTATCACCACACACTGGATGCCATAACAGATTCATCTGGAATGAAAATGTTCAACTTATGCTCTTCATGACTAAGCAGAGTTCATAAAGTTTCTATAACAAACTTACTATATCTGTCTGAAGATGGATTCTTTTAAAACACAGTGATTTCTCATTATCCAGTTGCTGAAATACTCATAATTTTCTTATTATAAATGTTTATATATATATAAACATTATATAGTGTCAGATCTATTTTGTTGAACTTAAATATTACTTTAATAACTATATTATTTAAAGAGTTATAATGAGGTACCTGAAAGGTTATGATTGTTTACTGTGATGTTCCATGACTTTTATGGTAAGAGTGATATAGAAATCCTTACATAGCTGAACATTCCACAGTGAATTATTTTCTGTACTTTGAACAAATAAACTCCTCTGTTAAGTTCTGAGAACTACATTAATCAATAGATAAAGCTATATTGTAGAGGGCAGTTTGATACTTTTTTTTTGTTGTTCAGCAAAATAATAATAGTTGATTTATCCCTAGAGCCAGTAAACTCTCTAAGCATGTTGTCTTTGGTACAGCCAGTATAGAAATTTGAATGGTGGTGACTAGGACAATTAGCAATATATCTATTGTATTACACAGTTATGCCACTCCTGAGTATTTATCCAAAGAACTCAATTTCCTACTATAGACACACACATGTGAACCTATACAAACTATGTACTCTAAAATTGATAAATGAATAATGAAACTGTGGTAGTTACATATAGTGGAACTTGAGGACCGAGCTATACCACTCCTGGGCATATACCCAGATAATTCTCCAACATGCAATAAAGACACATGCTCAACTATGTTCATAGCAGCTATATTTATAATAGCCAGAGGTTGGAAACAATCCAGATATCCCTCAACAGAGGAATGGATAGAGAAAATGCGGTACATTTACACAATGGCGTACTACTCAACTATTAAAAACAATGACTTAATGAAATTCGCAGGCAAATGGATGGAACTTGAAAATATCATCCTGAGTGAGGTAACTCAGTCACAATAGAAAGAACACAGTATGTACTCACTGATTAGTGGATATTAATCCAAAAGTTTGGAATACTCAAGATTCACTTCACAGCAACCATTGGGCTGAGCATGAGGTCCCAGATGGAGGAGTTGGAGAAGGGACTTGAAGGAGCTGAGGGAGTTTGCAGCCCCATGGAGGGAGCAACAGTGTCAACTGGCCTGACCCACCAGTGCTCCAGGAGACTGGACCACCAACCAAAGAATACACATGGAGGGACCCATGGTTCAGGTCACATGTGTGGAAGAGGAGAGCCTTGTTGGCCATCAGGGGGAGGAAAGGCCCTTGGGCCTGAGGGTGTTAGATGGCCCAGTATTGGGGAATCTCAAGGAGGGAAGACAGGGGTGGGTGGGTAGGTGGGTGGGGGAATACCCTCATAGAGGCAGGGGAGTGGGGAGGGGATAGAGAGTTTCTAAAGGGAAGACCTGGAAAAAGGGAAACATTTGAAATGTAAATAAAGTGTCAAAAAAAAGAAGAATAGAGAATTTGAAGAAAAATAAATAGACCAGGGAAAAATTATATATGGTTTGGTAACCTAGGATCAGAAAGATTAACATCATTCATTCTTAGTCAAATGTGATTATGATGACTTGCTTTAGATTTGTATGTTTAACCAAAGTATCTGTAGAATATGTAGAAAACTAGAAAGAGGTTATTAATGTGAAGGGGAAAGAATGATGTTAAGTGTAGAGCACAGGTGAAATGAAGAGGAAATGGAAAAATTGGGAGTTACATTTAGGTAGGGAGAAAGGGCAGTAGGGCATTGGAGGCTTGAGGAAGAGACACAGGACAATAAGCTTTCTTGATAAAGTGACTGCAGAGCCTACTCTTTTGTAAACTCTTATATGTTTAGGTGGAGTCACCCTATAAGGGACATAATGTTTACACAGAACAAAAGGGTTGCCAAATAATAAACCCAAGTCACAGGTATGAAAACACCTTTTTAACTTGTTGTATTGGATATCCAAGAGACTATTGTAATTGCTGCTGAATGCTACTAGAATTTTGTGATAAGAACCTATTTCTTATTGGTGAAAAAGTATCATCAAAAGTCATGTCATTAATTTAAACATATAGTAAGGATGGTGTGACAAAATATTCATATGCATACAATAGTATCATAAATGACATGGTGTCAATCAAAAATTCTCTGGTTAGATTTATGGACTGCTGCTCTAGAGGCAACACATGCCTATTATTGTCAATCTTTATTCTTTCTTTTTTTTTTTTTTTATTCTCTAAACTTATTTACAGGTCTAGTCATTATCATTCTCCTTGTCTGCCCTCGGACTGTTCCTCATCCCATACCTCCTCCCACATTTTCAAGAGGATGCCCTAACCCCCAACCCCTAACCCAGCAGACATCACCATTCCTTGGAACCTCAAGTCTCTCTAGGGTTAGTTTTATCTTCTCTGACTGAAGTCAGTAAGGCAGTCTGCTGCTGTATGTGTCAGCGGTCTCATATCAGCTGGTGTATGCTGCGTGATTGGTGGCTCAGTGCCTGAGAGATCTCAGGGAACCAGGTTCATTAAGACTGCTGGTCTTCCTATGGGGTCACCCTCCTCCTCAGATACTTCCAGCTTTCACCTAATTCAAACATAAGCATTTCTGGCTTATGTCTGTTGGGTGAGTGTAAGTATCTGCATCTGACTCTTTCAGCTGCTTGTTGGGCCTCTCAAAGGACAGCCATGCTAGGTCTGCAAGCACACCACACCATCAGTAACATTGTCAGGGCTGCCGGCCTCCCATTGAATTTCGGCCTGACACTGGGTCTCCTTCCCCTCAGGCTCTTCTCCATTTTGTCCCTGCATTTCTTTTAGACAGGAACAAATGTGGGTCAGAGCTTTTGACTGTGGCATGGCAACCCTGTTCCTCCACTTGATGTTCTGCTTTTCTATTGGAGGTGGACTCTATAAACTCCCTCTACCCACATTTGCGCATTTCCCTCTCTTTGAGTCCTATGAGGATCTCACCTCCCAGGCCTTTGGTACATTCTAGAGGGTATCCCCACCTCCTATCGCCTGCGGGTGCATAATTCCATTCATTCTTCTGGCCCTCAGGGCTTCAGTCTGGTTTCCCAGTCACCAAAATCTGAATCTGTTCCCCTTTGCCCCTTTTGTTCCCTCTCCCACCCAGGTCCCTCTTGCCCTTCTTTTGCTCTCCTGCCAGTGATTGCTTTCTTTTTCCTCCCAGGTGGGATTTAGGCATCCTCAAGTGGACCCTTCAGGTGGTTAATGTCAATCTTCGTAAGGCTAAAATTCAAGGTAAAAAAAAAAAAAATCCAAAGAATCATTTGAGTATATATTTGTTCTTTGAGTAAAATTTAGTTAAATTTTGATCATTTACAAATAATACCTATTATTTTGCATATTTAGGCAATTATTTGTTTTGAGCTTTTTTCCTTTTCTTTGAAATGAGGAGTTCTTACTTTTCATTAAATAATAATCACAAGGAATAATTGTGTTTGGCATAAAACATTTCTCTAACTATAAATTTTTTGGAACATATAAGCACAAGAACCAAACAAATTAAAAGAGATTATAAATAGATATTTCTTTGGATACATTAGAAAATAATATTTACATACATAGATATGTGCTTTTAATGTAATGAGCATGATTTAAGATGTACATAATGAGAAAGATGTAGAAAGGAGTATCTACTGCATTTTTGTAAAATAAAAATCATGCTCATAGCAAATTTTTGAATTTAGTAAAGAAAAGAATGAGATTATATGTTCAGCTCAGTGGTCTATTGTGTACTAATCTAAGCAACCTCCTAACCTCTGCCAAAACACTGAGAAGTCAATTGAGAGGCAGAATAGAGACAACAAAAAAGAACTTAAGTTTAACATATAAGACATAATAAAAAATAGTGGGAATATTCCATTTTCATTACCTAGTTTACTCTGAACAATACACTGTCAAAGCTTATTTTATTATCACTTTATGTTCTAAGGAAAGTTTGCTTGTGGGTATTATTTTAGCCTAGGACCAACAACACTGGAATCTAGAGAAACTGATTTCCAAGCAAAATACCATTAATATACATTAATTAGAGCTATTATGTTTTACAAATATGCACAAGTTTAACAAAGTGAATTAGTAAATATTTTAGTGTATATTTTAAAATAATATTTTAAATTGGAAATTGTATGAACAAACATGCAGAAGATTAAAAGTATTGTAATAAATACCAGAAACTAATGTTTATTGTAAGAAAGAACCACACTATTTAAATTGATTTTCTTTTAAAATATAAATCTATATATCAATAAGATAAAAAATAACCTGTAATTGAAATGAAATGATTTAGCATTCAAGAAGCATATTTATAAATAAAGACTTATGAATAAAGATACATGCATTATTTTCACTAAATGTTTCCATTTTTTAAATGATATATATTAGAACTTCTAATATGTTAATAATATATCGTATTTTAAAATACATGATTTTTGATGATTTGTATAATTATGTTTACTAAAATGTCAGTGATATGATCTATTTTTATTATTTTCTAAATTAATTTGGGTGAGTAAGAATATTATTTTTAATTTAATGGTTAAAATTCTTTCTAGTGAAGAAAATATTAAAAAATAGAAATCCCTGAATGCAATTTTAAAATATCATTTGTCAATTTGTCTTCTTCCTATTTCTCATTTTTGTGAAAATCCAATACTCAATAATTCATAATATTGACTAATTTTCTGTTTTAAAAATCTTTCCAGAACCCCAGTTTTTACTTCAAGTTTATTAAAAAAATCTTTTCATAGTTTTATCTTTCTTTCACTGTGAGTACTTATAATTCTATGTTATACCTTTTTAATATTCGGCTACATAAAGAATAAGATATATTTCTTTGTGTTACATTTATAATTACAAACTAAAACGTAGGCATATAAACTTATCAAACAAATATTTTTAATATGGTAAATATTAATGTTTTAGAAGAGGTATGGCTATTTCATTTGAATAGTAATTTATTTTATGCTTTAGCACCATAGAGATTTGTCAAACAATATGTTCTGTATTTGCATTCGTTTACTCATTTTTCACTCACTGATTGTGTTTAAAACTTGTGCTCCTAAATGAGTTGCAATTATGACCAGTATAGTCTTGTTTTCACAGAGTTATAGTTGATACACACACACACACACACACACACACACACACACACATACATATATATCTATAGTATACATAATTATTATTATTAACTTGACAGAATCTATCAAAATCTCTGAATAATATTACTCAATTGAGAAACTTTCTTTTTTTTATTGCCTATAGATAAGTCTGTGAGAGCCATTTTTTGGATAATTATTGGTGTAAACGTCTATCCCATCCTTAGCAGGTAACCCTGGGTGATATAAAACAGCAACTAGAGAAAGCCATGAGGAATAAGAAATAAATGTTCTTTTGTGGTACCTTCTTTCGTTCCTGCATCCCTTACACTCCTTTGAACCCTTACCCTTTTTTTTTTTTTTAACAGTATAGAATATACACTATAAGATAAAATGAAATACTTCTTTCTCGAGTTGCTTTTGGTCATGATGTTTTATTGCAGCAAAAGAAAGCCATCTAGGACAGAACTTACTACCAGGATTGTAGGTATGTTGCAAAAGATTTGGACACACACACACACACATAGAGAGAGAGAGAGAGAGAGAGAGAGAGAGAGAGAGAGAGAGAGAGCAAGCAAATTGAAAGTCTGGACTAGAGGAATGCTTGCATATTTAAGGTTACTTAATGGTTTGGAAGAGAAGAGTGTTGAAATGGACACATCCTGGAGGTCTGCCTTACAAAACTTCAGGGGGAAGTTTGATAGTCTTGAAACAAACTTCTTTCAGGACTGTTTAATGTGATTTTTGTATTAATAATTTGTGTTTTGTAGCCAGCTCGGTCTGATGAATCAGATTTGATTGTCCAATAGAACAGCATGAGTTCTAGCCTTCTTAGGACAGTTACTATGGATAGCTGCAGATGAGAAATGTGATATGAGTAAATAAAGATGAATATCATTAAGCTAAAATCTTCCATGAAGTATTTCTTTAGGGTCAGAACAGAACTCCAGAGCAATTTATAGTCTCACTATATCCTAAGCTGAAAATGAAAAAAATTAATGCATCTGGTCCCCCTTATTGATTTTGGCAATGTGAGAACTGTAGGACTGAAGAAGTTATAAATACCAGCTGAGGCTTTGACTGTGATTGTCCAGGAGATGCCATTGATGAAATTACAAGCTCCATTTGAATGGAAGCCTCTGTATCAAAGAGGCCGTTCAGAGCAAGTGATTCTTGGAGCTATGTGGCAGAATTGGAGTTCCTACAGAAAGGCCAAGAGGCTGTTGCATAAAGTACAACCTCTGCTGTAGAGAAAATTCCCAGAGTTTGAAAGAATCACAGAAAACTTATGACTGAAACTAGAGGCAAATTAAGCATCTCAACTCATTTTGTGAGAAGTTATTGGTGAAGGTGTACCATCAACTGCAGTGGGGACTCCAACATACTGGAGATGCCAGGGCAATGAAATGACCATGAAGAACAGAAGACTGGGTAGTATAAATCAGCTTGAGCACAGGAGACATATTATATGTGTTATAACTTTTGAGTCCAGCGTTGTGAAATCTAAGACAGGACACGGAACAAAGGATTTTTCTGGTTTTCCTTTTACTTAATAATAACTGTGTTCTGTTTTCTCTCAGTTATAATAAGAAATATTTGTACTGTTTTTTGATTTATATGAGCCAGTGTTGTGAGAGTTTGAATATTTGGAGACTTTTGATACTTTAAAGATCTGCATATTTAATGTGCTTGAATTTTCAAACACTGATTTTTTTTTTTTTTCAAGACAAGGTTTGTCTATGTAGCTCTGGCTGTTCTGGAACTTACTCTGTAGACCAGGCTGGCCTCAAACTCAGAAATCCACCTGCCTCAAAGACTGATATTTTTAAAGTTACATTTCATTTTATAATTTGATACTTCTAATGATGTCACATTTTGGGAATAAACAAAATATAAAGATTGTAATCTAATTGTCAAATATTTGTGTGTTAAACTTGAGAGGGAATAAACTGTGTTGGCCAACTTTGTATTAATTGTTTGGAAAAATCCAGTATTAAGAAAATATTTCTTTGAGATTACCTGTATACCTGACTATGCTGCTCTTGTTTGTTTGTTTGTTTGTTTAATAGATCAAGTGGGAGGCCCTAGCTCAGTTGGATTGGTACTGTCCTCAGACATGGGTCTAGGTAGACAAGAAAGCAGGCTAAACATGCCATGGGGAGAAAATCAATAAGAAACATTCATCTGTGGTCTCTGCCTCAGTTTTTGCCTCCATTCTTGCATTACTGTCATGATTTTACTTCATGATGGAATATTATATTTTTTGCTCTAAGAAGAAAAAGATCCTTTTTAAAAAATGTGTGATGTTCATTCTTTTTCTTTCAACTTGATCATGCCTGGAATTAACTAAAGCAGAAGCACCTGAGCAGAATTCTTGGGGCATTCTTGATTGAGTCAAAAGAGGTTGGAAGACCCACTCTTAATCCATGTTCTTTCAGGTTAGAAGACTAATCCTAAATCTGGGTGATTTATGTTGGCAGTTGTAGGACCATGGTTGAGCTAGGTTGGAAACCCTGGTGACCCTGCAGGGGATAACTCTGCAAGGGACCATAAGCATTTTGCTATGCTTGTGGATACCAGGCTTGCTCCTGACAAGAGGCCGAAATCTCTAAAATTTTGTGGCCACCAGTCACATGAGGGCAAGCCCCAATCCCCTCCAGAGGTAGAGGAGGTGACCATAGGACACTTAGCTTCAAGACAGATCTCCATTTTAATGAGGAACCTAAAGGCTTTGAGGCTTAGCCAATAAACTCCCCTTCCCAGACACTCCTCCCTGCAAAAATTATTTAACATCAGGCTCACCCTGAGTAAGTGGAATACAGTTTTACTCATCACCACTCTCTGTCATGACAATACATGCCTTAAACCCATGGACTGTCTCTTTTCATCGCAATACCCGCATACATCGCATTGGGGAGCAATGGAGAAGGCCTCCATCTAAAGAGCCAGGTGCCTAGTCTCCTGCAGAGGCCTC
The DNA here is from genome assembly GCA_019843965.1 of Rhynchomys soricoides. Lineage (NCBI taxonomy): Eukaryota > Metazoa > Chordata > Mammalia > Rodentia > Muridae > Rhynchomys > Rhynchomys soricoides. The sequence continues at coordinate 1,395,481 of JADRCH010000332.1, forward strand.
TCAATGCTCCTAGCCATGGCTTACACCTAGCCAAGGTGCTCTCTGAACAAACCAAGGACACTCTCCTCCCTGCTGTCTCCTCTTTTCTCTTTCAGCCTGTGGCTAGATCCATCCCTAGGGCCTGCACTTCAATCTCAGCTCTTCCCTGGCTCCCAGCTGTGCCTGGGTGCTCAAGAGCCTAAGAACCAGTTGACCCCAGCCTCCTTACAAGCCCAAAGATCCCCAAGCCAGCTCAGACAGTCCCTGGAGACCTCAGTCTGATGCTCCCCCACTCCCAGAGCTATGCCCAGGGGCTTCTTATAACCCCACACCTGCCCAACGCCCATGTAGGGTGAGCGCAGTCAAACTTCCCGTGTCCTGCCTCCCCAAGCTGCCCTATCCCTGTGGTGAAGTGGATGCAGGACTTTCCATTAACCCCACAGGCATCAAAAATAAAAGACATGAAAGAATGAAGCATTTGTTTTTGTCTCTTATTTTAACTCTCACTGGTAAGTTCAGAACTCTAATGGTATCAGAACCCACATCTGAAAACAATGATATGAAAAACTGTTCGATTCCTGGACTTTCCATTAAGAGATAGTAATTGTTAAAATAGTCATACCACAATATGTAAGCCACTCTAATAAAATTTTTGTGTGTATGTATGTATGTATGTATATATGTACATATGTATGTATGTTTATTCTATCAGTCCTGTGTCTTTAGAGATCTTTGACTTGTACACTTTCCAAGTTGCTTTTAATCATTGTCTTAGGGTTTTACTGCTATGAACAGACACCACGGACAAGGCAAGTCTTTCAAAGGACAACATTTAATTGGTGCTGGCTTATAGGTTCAGAAGTTCACTCCATAATCATCAAAGTGGGAGGATAGCTGCATCCAGGTAGGCATGGCACAGGCAGAGATGAGAGATCCACAGCTCTATCTGAAGGCTGCTAGCAGAATATTGGCTTCCAGGCAGCTAGCATAAGGGTCTTCAAGATCGCACCCACAACAACACATCTACACCAACAGGGCCACACCTACTAAAAGTACCACTCCCTGGGCCTACCATATAAAAACCATCAGAATTATGGTATAAATCACAAAAATAGAAAGAAAACTCAGAAATATATAGTGAAAAAAGATTGTCGGTTCATATATGTTTCATATACATATATGTTTCAAATGTGACTATAATTTAGTTAACAGTTGAAGTAATTGGTTAACACAATTATATACATACATCAACCTGTTTACACTTGCAATCTTCATCTCAGAGCCAGGATTCACTCTATATGCATGGTTTCTGTGTATATAAACAAACAAAAGACAGTCATCCTATCACATGAACACAACATTTTTTTTTAATTTATTTTTATTTTTCTTCTTATTTATTTTATGTCCTGTGCACTCCCCTTCCCCTGGTCACTTTCTCTCACAATCCTTTCCTCAACCCCTTCTCTTCTGAACAGGTACAGACCACCTGGCTACAGAACTCCACCTCCACCCTAGCTCTTCAAGTCTCTGTGAGGCTAGGGGCCTCCTCTCCCACTGAGTCCAGACAAGGGATCCCAGCAAGAAGAAGATAGCATCCTAAGTGCAGGTAACAATTTTTGATATAGCCCTCACTCCAGCTGCTCAGGACCCAAATGAAGACTGAGCTACACATTGGTTCCATATGTCTTGGGAGGTAGAAATATTTTTAAATATTTCCACTCCTTTCCCGAGATCTGTCTTCTACAACATAAAACAGGGTTTTCTTACCAGTGATATTGCTTTGGAGGTAGGTCTTTGGTAAGTTAGAAGGCAGATTATTGGCTTCTATCACCCTAGAATAAAATGTACATAAGTTTATTTCCTCCTTCATTTTTCTCCTATGAGAAATATGTACTTCATAGACTGTAGCCTAAGCTTGTTAGAACATTGTAGTTTAGCTATAGCCTGCTGAGAGCTAATCTAGGGGAGAATTAGAACAAGAAGCAGAATCCATTACGAAGAACGAGATGAGGACCTCTACAGATTCATAAAATATTAAAACAGAGATCTCCAAATAGTATAGGAAAAATGATAGGTGACACAGAAAAGTAAGACACTAAAAACTGTACGGTTTCCAGTTAAGGTAGAACAAATGAATGCCAGTTCTAACGTGCTTAGGTGTCATTTAAAGTTTTTATCTTTTGCATTTAAACTTGGTTGTCTTTTATATGTACCTTACATTTCTTTGTTTTTGAACTTATAAAATCATCTTGATAAAACAATTTTTGTTTTTCATTCTGGTTAACTAAGCATATATATGGGTCTTGATTAAATTTCAAATATTTACATTATAAGCTTATTTTAATATGTTCCTGTTAATACTTCTATGGATGGTAGCAACTCTGAAAATTTCATAGTGACTATTGTAATATTTCTGCATCTATGTTATTTCTGTTTGTTGGGTATTTCCCTTTGCATCCAGAAGAAGAGCTGTAACTACCAGCTCTATCAGATTTTCACTGTTCCAGTCTTTCTACAGAAGAATGTGACTTAGTACTCATAAATTATTTGAATTTTCAGAAGTTTTAAATATTGCCTGTCCTAAATTTTAAAATAAATAATCTTCAAGGGGAAGTAGGTAGTTATGGATGAGAGTGGGAGGATGTTGGCTGAAATGGGAGAATCAAGTCAAGATGGAGAATAGAGAGTAGATCGTGGGAGCAAAGAAGAGAGGCAGCTAAAATTAAAGAGTACTTGAGGGCTATTATGGAAACAGTACAGCTGAGTTTCATAAAATATATACACATATGAAAATGACCTAAAAGAAATCATCAAATAATGAGTGAGACAGGTTCCTAAACAGCCAATCCAGGATTTGGAGTAAGTTATATTTTGTTGAGTTGTTGACTGTTACCAAGAATATTACTACAAAAGTTAAGGTATCAAACTTAAGAAAAAATTTAGTTTTAACTAGAGATAATTAGAAAACTATAAATTATATATTGCTAATCATAATTCACTAAAGAAACATATTAAAATTATATTTAATACAGAAAGGATTATAGCACTTATACATTTTTTTGGAAGGTGACATGGCTCTCAACTCTAGTCATGTTACATTTTATAAGTATAAATAATTGGTTGTCTGATAAGGGATAGTCATTGTAAATTCAACCCTAGTTTTGGATTAAATCATATGATACTGTCTCAAGCCAAGCAAACTAAAACTTCTTAAAAATGGCATGATAGCAGATACAGATAAACAGAAGTCTGTGGGGGAAAATGAGTTTAGAGTTTGAGTCTAACTTGCACTTCTGTAACACACTGTGATATATCAATGATTAAAAGTTGAAATTTTTTGTTATAGTTAAATCAGTGAATAGTCATTGTGGCATTATTTAGATCTTATGACAATGAATCTTCTACTATCCAATATGTTAAAGAATATTAAAACTGTCCACCTGTAGCTTCAAAACTAGCTGCATGAGATATAAGAATATATTACTTTTGCAGTACTATTTTTTCATAAACAATTTAGGAGCTTTAATAGAAATGAAAATTGCAATATGCTAATGAGCCTGAAAGAATATAACAAATGCACACCCTCCAACAATGACGAGCCCCACCATGGACTGTCAACTATGTTCAGAAACATGCACACTTCCTATTTGGTGTTATATCAATAATGCTGATGGTACAATACAGTTTGAAAAATGGAACATTGGAACAGTGAGATGATGGTTAAAGGCATTTATGGCCAAGCTTAATGACTTTAGTTTTTGTTCCCTGGAACTCACATACTAAGATTGTTAAGCCTGAGCCTGGCATGGCATTATTGGGAACAGATTAACACAGAGCCCTGGTGAGCCTTGTTGGACATCAGTGGGAGGAGAGACCCATGGACCTGAAATGTTTGATGCCTCAGTGTAGGGGAATGCAAGAGAGGGAAGACGGTAGTGGGTGTGTGGGTGGGGGAGCACCCTCATAGAGGGAGAGGAAGGGGAGATGGGATAGGGGGTTTCCAAAGGGGAAAAGATTTGAAATGTAAATAAAGTAATAAAGAAAAGAAAAAAAATACAAATATTTTAAAAAAAAATAGGGCCTCAGTGAGTAATGCACATAGTAATGTACTGCTTGTGCAATAATGTACATATTTTCACATTCCTCTGTCGAATGTCCTCCCTGTTAACATTAATAATTCCATGATAAGCAGACATCATGAATCCAGGAGTCAAAGGTATGGCTAATGTCTCAGTGAAATGGTAAATGCTGGGAGCTTCAGAACAACCCTAAGGATATTGGAAAGAGCTTTAAATATATGAGTTCAAAACACATATAATTTCCCAACTAAATAAGTTATCAGGATGCAATATGAATTATGAAGTGCTTCACAAATCTAAAGAAAAAAGGCAGCTTGCCAGAAAAATACAACGGCAGGAAGATATAAAAGCAAAGAGATTCCTAAATTCACGAGAGATTATACAACTAGATTAGGCCCAGCTGTGGTAGAAATTGTAATTTCAGGGCAGTATCCAACCACACAGGATTATATTTGTGCTTAACAAAGGCAGACAGATCTCTGAAATATTTTGCATTATTCAGAAAAATATGTATGATTACTGTCTCTTAAGAATCAAAAGCATAGGGTCACCAAATGCTAATTCATTAAAAAAAAATAGTCTGAAGGAAACTTGGAATAAATGACACGGCAGAATTGATATATAAAATTAAAGACTAGACCTGTGTACTGCAGGAGATAAGCTATCCAGAGAGTATTTTTAGGATAAAAAGAGATAGCAGCTTGGTGACTGACAGACAGACACAAATAGACACACACAGGCATACACACACACACATACACACACACACACACACACAAATAAGCATGACATGGACATAGAGATCTCTTAAAATATGCAAGCAGAAAAAAGACAGAGAGATCTAAAATAGCAAGCAAGCAGAATATAGACAGAGAAATCTCTGGAGAGAAAGCAGAACATGGACAGACTAGAATGATTAGACTTAGAGTCTTTATTTTACAGCTCCCAGACACTCCTTCTATTAGAACTCCTCTGCATCCTGAGGATGGGCATTGTGGCATTATATAGATCTTATGTCAGTGAATCTTCTACAGTCTAATATGTTAAAGAATGTTGAAGCCTGTCCACCTGAAGCTTCAAAACTAGCTGCATGAGACATAAGAAGATATTAACTTTGCAATACTATTTCATCAAAACCAATTTAAGAACTTTAATAGAAATGAAAATTGGAAAATGATAATGAACTTGCAAAAACATAACAACTTCCTGCCCTACTAAAATGACCAACCCCACCTTGATATTGTTGACTATATCTTCAGACACATATATATCTCATACTCAATGTTATATCAGTAATGCTGATGGTAGAATACATTTTGAAAAATGAAGTATTGGAACAGTAGCATGATTGTTAAAGGCATTTATGTCCAAACAACCTGATAGGAATTTTTGATTCCTCAGATTCACATGGTATAAGGATAGACTGAACTTTCGCAACTTGTCTCCTGGATTCCACAAGTGTGCTCTTACACAAGTAAGCATGCATACATGAACAACTCTTACATACACACATGCACACACACACACACACAAACACACACACACATACACAAATGCAGCAATACAAAATAAAATGGAGAGTTGACTAACATAATCTGTTTCACATTAATTTTTTGTTGTATAACACACATAAGTGAGTAGATTGAAACGTTACCAATAGTTTTCACTCTTGTTATTCCTGGTAGGGTTTTTTTGTTTTTGTTTTTTGCTCTTTTGGGTTGTTGTTGTTCTTTTTTTTTTTTTTTTTTTTGGTTGGTTGTTTTTTGTTTTTGTGGATTATATATTGTTTGTTTTCATAGTGTTTTGGAAAAGTAAATTGGAGGCAGAAAGACGGCTAAGTGGTTAAGATATTTGTCATGAAAGAATCTAGTACCCAAGAGTTTGCACCACCAGAACCTACTGAAGCCTGGTGATTAGCCCTAATCCATTATCCCCAGGCTCCTATGCCTTTCTCCTATGTCACTAGCAAATAAAATAAAATAAAATAAAATAAAATAAAATAAAAAATAAAAATAAATAATTTCAAGGAAGTTTGAAAAACATCCAACTTTGTACACACACACAGTGGCAAACAACACAGTAGAGACCAATTACAAACTATAAAACAAGAAACAAAACCTAAGATATTAATGTCACTACATTCTTTATTGTATCAATAGTTCTGAGCCCAAATTCACACATGTAAATATGCATAATGCACATTTGCATAGGCACAATGATCAGAGAGTAAACTGTGGCTTATTATTTAAGATGTCTGGGGAAGTAACAAATCTAAAACTCATTTAAAAATGTAAATCCAGAAGCTGTAATCTTTTTGATTTGTATTATTTTTCTAGGAATTCTAACAATGGATTTCTATAGAATGAATAAGCAAATCAAGCAAACAAACAAAGAAACACAAGAAAAAAAACTTTTCATGGTTACAGGTTGTAAAAATTAACTTCATTTGTAAAATAGGCAAATGATCTTATGATGATTATATACCTAAAAATCTTTCTTTTTATTGGTGGTGGTGGTGGGGGCACTGTATATTTTTCCAGTTGGTAAAAGTGCAACAACAAAACCAATTTCAGTGTCTTGATTTTTAAGAAAGCATATGTTTTTATCTTTCTGAAATCTGTTTTTCATGAGTTGTCAGGCCACAATTTCAAGCATTTTGATGAACAGCATAAATGGTAACGTTTCTATGGTGACAACCAGTTCATATGACAGTTAACTGATTTCCTTGCTATTAAGGTGACATTTAAAAGTATTTGAAGGTATTCACACTTAAGTCAGAGATGGTATGTGTTATGTGATTTGAATTTAGTTACATAGTTACAAAGTATTAAGGAATTATACTGATCATATATCAGCTATTCTTACTACGTATAGAACAAGTATACTTATTTATTATAATTAGCTAAATCTACTAGTGATAATTGTATTATAAAAATGTATATTAGTGAAAATTAACTAATTCTGAAATGTTAAAATCAGTCACTAATAATGTGTAGGTTTCAATATGTGTGCCCCCCATAGAATGATATGTCTGAATCCTTGTCTCATAGGGATTGGCACTACTTAAGAGATGTGACATTTTTGGAGTATGTGTGGACTTGGAGAGAAAGTGTGTCACTGTGGGTGCTGGCTTTGAGGTCCTCTATCTTCTATGCTTAAGATATGCCCAGTGTGGTGCACACTTTTCTCTTGCTGCCTGTAGATAAAGATGCAGCACTTTAAACTCCTTCTCCAGAACCATGTCAGCCTCCATGTTTCTATATTTCATGTCATGAAAATAATGGCCTAAACCTTCGAAAATCTAAGCCAGAAACAATTAATGGTGGGCATTTATAAGTGTTGCAAGGGTTGTTTTGTCTCTTCAGAAAAATAAAACCCTAACTAAGACAAATATTTTGCTGCACACAGATATGGAAAAACCTAGACTCACTTCTAAAAAATAATGCAGAAAATTATTAATCATATTAGTTGTAGGTCAATTTTTTAACATATTAGAAATAATAAATTTTCAATTTTAAAGAATTATTTAAATTAATGTCAATATCAAACATAACCAGTGAAACATAAATTAATTGCTGTGTTTCCTGTACTAATAATTTTATTACTGCAGTATATGTAAGTCAGATTTTCATAAGATTTCACAATAAACAACCCTTTCTTATTATTTTCTGAATTTGTTGTTAAATAATTATATATGTTTCCTACCTTAAATAAAATTCCTCATATTTTATTATAGAACAAATGTTCTTTATCATAAAAGGATCTAGGTATTCAGTCATAAGAATCTCACATTTCATATTTTATGTGAATCATTGGATATTTATGAGCCTTCATAGAAACTTGTGAAAGAGTAGTATACGGACATGTTTATATCTGATATAATTCTGATATCCAACATTTGAAAATAATGTTTCAGACAAAATGGGGAGTTCTATCTGTGTAGCCATAGTGAGATCTGTAATGTATCCTCACAAAACTATACTCTCATAAAGATTATACTCACATAAAATTGCATAAAAATTCAATAATATATTTAGTGCTCAAAAAAGAAAGAAAATGAAGTTAGTTTTTAGAAAAAAAAGCAGCCATGTTTGAAAATTGCATCTAATTAAGGGGCAGATAAAGTGAGGATTCAGAGAAAGTTTTGAGAGAATGAGTCAGTGATAGAATATGTGCAACTCTTGAGAGAATATCTCAGGAAGGAGAAGACTTAAGAGAGCACCACAGAAAGAAAAAGAGTGAGAGGAAGCAATTTTATCAGGACAGTTTTAGAGAGACAGGATATAAGTGAAATCAGAATGAGGAGCCAGAAAATAGGAAGAAAGCAAAAGACAAGAAGAGATTGCCAGAATTAGATTGTGGCCAAGCAGAACAATTTAGTCAGAAGCTAAGAGAAAGCAATTTGAATGAGTCAGCATGGAGAGGATTTTTGAGTCAGAAGCACTGAGTAGAACCAGCCATAAAGAATTCAGAAAGAACTAGAAAGAGTGAACTTATTAAGCAATAAGTCGATCATAGGACCATCATATCAGGAAAATAATAGTTTCTTTTACAGGCTAGATTTGTAATGACACCTACAATCACACCATTTGGGAGATAAAAGCAAAATTATCAGGTGCTCAAGTTCAGTCATTACTACATACGAAACTGAAAATCAGCCTGCATTAATTTAGACACTGGCTCAAAGAGAGGGCAAAGGTTAACAGGAAGAGAAAGCAATATGGGAGAGGTGTAAAAGTGAGAGACCAAATTTTTGGGGTTCATCTTGGAGAGCTTCAGTATATGCATCTACATGGCCATACCAACATCCAATATTGAATCAAGGGTTTTGCTATAATAGTAAGAAAGTCATGTGTTTAAACATGGGAGCATGATTTAGCAGTTCTTGCATACATTTTTTGATAAATAAGGAGAGTTATCTTGACCTAAGTTTAAACTCAAGCAAACTAACAGGTCGGTATCTAGTACCAGTTTCCAGGTTATTACCCAACAAACCTGATTCTCTAGGTTAGCCCTCCCCCCAAAAAATCCACTATCTAGTACCATTCTCTAGGTAATTCCCCCAACAGATCCATAGGCCTAAGTTACAAGACTTCCCCTGCCTAAAAGACCAATTAGGAGGAAAGCAGAAGTAACATTTATGGTTTGGCTCCTAGCACCAGCCAATTATGCTGGATCATAGTAGAGATCCAATTAGATGCTTGCCAGGCTAGAAATGCAAACCACTTGCTTGTCATTTTCTATAAAACCTTATCTTAATGAGTGTTTGGGCTTTTACTCTACCAAAACCTTCCTGTGGGCCCATGGAGAGTTAAGCCCAAGCTCAAGCTTGACTAAGAAGGCCCTAATGCAATTTCATCTGATTTGGCTCCTTTGTGGTCTTTTGGGGTTCATGAACATTTCAGCACAACAAAAGGAACTGAAAAGTAAATAGAAAACACGGCTGGATTATCAGCTTTAATCTAAACATATCCATGTTTACACTAAGTATCAATGAGCCCCAAATGTTTAAGAACTCTTCCAATATCGGGAATTATTACCATAAAATAAAACAGACCAGCATATCTTTGTGTTACTCATAAAGCTTTCAAATGTGTCAGTTTGCATGATTACCATTTTTTCTTCCTTTCAGAGATGTAGCAAAGATCTTAGAGCCACCATGTATAATTTACCACATCTAAAAACACTCTGTGCACTAGTTACTTATCATCTAGTACTTTGTTTTGTAAACAAAATTCAAACATAAACTGAAAATTTTAACCAATACATGTTTTATGTATATTTTTGTATTTAAATTTTAGTAAAAAAAAATACCTATTTTATAAATACCATAAAAAGGAAATTGAGACTATAAAATAGCAAATTCATAGGTGATAATATTTCCCCAGTATGTGGCCATTAGAAAATCCACAAGCTGTGGTTCAATCTTTAGATATTCTACCTAAAGCTACACCGGTAAAGCATGGTTCATAAACCTAGAAACATCACTCTTAACTTCTGAGAATGCAACATCTTAAAAATGTTTGTTATTAATCATAAAGTTTATTAAATGATTTAATGTCTGAATCTGGAAAAAAGGCTTAGAAGTTTTCTGGCATCAAACATTTTATTCCATAAATTTGAATAATTATAAATTAAAAAAAAAGTTACACAGTTTCATTTTTAAAGTTTTAGAATGAATTTTTATTTACTCATCATTAAGAAGGGCTTATCAAATAAGGTAAGATTTAAAGGAGTGATTACAATTAAACTCTATTACACAGCAGCATTACAAACTGAGCACTAAAATTGTGCTCTATTAAACCCTGATCCTAACATTTGCTTCAAGCCACATTCGTAGTCCTGCTGAATCATCAGTCCTAACTATAATACACTTGCTAATTGGTAAAATATGTCCTTTGCAATTGTGCTCATTCAGTACTATTTTGAATTCATTAACTGAAGATATTGAGTTGATTTCTCTACATAGCCATCAATTTCTTTAATTTATTTAAATTTAAAATTATACATATATTTTTCAAAAAGATGCCATGAAACACCTCCAAACATTCTAATTTTAAACTTTACTGAGAATACTTTAACTTTTATTCACCTAACATTGAGGGAATGAGAAATATGCTATGCTATAATAATATCTAACTGACAATGAGACATACCATTTAATGTGAAGGCATTATTTTTAAAACCACAAACTATTAATTTTTAATTAGGTGATTTTTACATATAAATGATACATTTAACAAAAACAAATAACTATTTAACAGGTTATCTGAAATTATTTTCTATGCATGAATAAAGAATATTTTTATCCTGATAGTAAATGTTGCCTTTGCCTTCCATTAGTCTGGGTAATGTTTTTGAAACCATTTCCTTTATAGATTTTCACAATTAAAAAGTAATTAGGAAATCATCATTCTCTTAAACACTTTGTTAATTATTTCTTTTCATGAATATGTTGTTTTTAGAAATTCTTGGTTCATTGAGTAGCTCTAAATTATGAAGATTCCAGACAATTTATCCTATAAGATACAATTACTTATGTGTAGGGTCAGACGTGAATCCCAGCTACTTTTACCTCTACAGTAATTTATGTATCAGGGCTATCAACATCGTCCACTAATACTTTGATAAATTAATCTATTATGCTTCAAGGAAATTTTGCATAACATCCTTAGAAATAGATACTGGTACTAAATTATTTATGACTCTGAGACCACACAAATTTTTCATGAGAAAATATTTAGTGTAGTGATTTTAGTTAGATGAAAATATTTGTGTTGCATTATATATAAAATCACAAATAACTTCATGATGGTATCTACATATTTAATTGCATGGTAGTAAGTTATATATGTTGTGTGCTAGCACCATTTTTTTTAATTTTTTGGAAAAAAGGCCCAAGTTGTGATGCTTCAATCTCACTTAAGAGAGGAATCAAAAGGGTCATTGGAGTTAGAGGGAGGATGGGACCGGTGTGGAAGGAGGAAGGAGGAGGAGGAACAGGTGGCAGGGTCAGGTAAGTGGGGAGACAGTTGGGAATCTCAAAGGGGGCAGAGGAATGAGTGCAAATATGAACTTGATGGGTGTGGGAGTGGGGGTGAGGGTGTGGGATGTGGGGGGAACCTTTAAAAATTCCCAGATATCTCAGAATTGTTCCTGTCTAAAAAACATGGAGGGACAAAAATGGAGTAGAGACTGGAGGAATTGCTGAGAGCAACTGGCCGAACTTGAGATCAATCCCATAGGCAGGCACCATACACCAATCCTATGTTGTGCTGGTAGATAAGAGCCTAGTATGCCTGTCCTCTGAGAGGATCTCCTGGCAAATAAATGAGACTGATGCACACACTTACAGCCAATCATTGGACTGAGGTTGTGGACCACTATGGAAGAGTTAGAGGAAGGATTGAAGGAGCTGAAGGGGATGACAACCTCACAAGAAGACCAACAGTGTCAATTAACCTAGACACTTGGGAGCTCCCTGAGGCTAGCCACCCACTAAAGCACGGACATGGGCTAGTCCGACGCCCCTAACATATACGTAGCATAGGAATTCTTTGTCTGGCTTCAGTGGGAGAAGATCATCTACACTAGTAGAGACTTGATGCTCCATGGAAGAGAGATACCAGGGGAAAATGGGACACCATCTGAGGCAAAGGGGAGTGAGGATAGGGTAAAAAACTCTGGTAGCAGGGATGGTGAGGGGGCAACATTTGGGATGTAAATAAATAAAATATTTATATTTAAAAATAAAAGAAATATTTAACACATTTGATGTATCTTGATTATGGTATCCTTTATGTATTCTCCTCCAGTTCCTTCCCAAGTCCCATCCGATCCTGATCCAGTTACTTTCTATATCTCATTATACAACATTTTAGGCTTCTAGTGTATAATATAAAAGTAAAGATTTTATTGATTCATTCTTTTGAGTAGGCCTTTGCCAATATAATTGTTTCTTGTATTGATGGGATTTATTTTCGTTAGTAGAAATGCTTATAGAGTAATTGTATCAATCATTTTTAACTGCTAATTATAATTCATCAGCTAAAGCAGCTGCTTATAGTTTTCTTATTTCATTGTTGTTGTTTTCACATACTTAGAGTGTTACATTTTCATTTACTTTTTAAGAAATCCAAACTTGTAAACAATGAAATATTGTCATATCTACTTCATTTTACTCCCTCTAAATATAATCCAATATATCAACCTTGTTCCTAATTTAATATTTTTTTCTTCACTTTTCTTTGATAATTGCAGGCTTAGATTTTTCTAAGCCTACTTTATTTGGGTTTCTTGAATGCTTCAACTTCCCTTGTGTCCCCTTGGCCAGAGGTAGGAGAAAAACAATTCATACAAAAGGGTGCTGTGGACGTGATTAGAAATAGTTCTTTGATGTGATTCAACTCTTCATTGTCAGGATATCAGCAGTTCAGACCAATAGCAAACATCAAATACTAATCATCAGCAGCAGCAGCTTCATCCAGCTGAAAACCCAAGGTGCCAAAGAATCAGCAGGAGTCAGTGGAATGGGCAGTAGTCACCTGGAATACTGTGCGAAGTTTTTTGGCAAGTTTCTGTCTATGACATGAAGACTAGTGACCACCAGAAAAGACCACAGAAGCATTGCATGGCCAACAAAAGCAATGATGTGTTATGTGGTGAAAACCAGTGAAGTTATACATGGTCTAGCAATGAAAGGGTGTTCTTTCACTGTTAACGGGTCCCATTTATACACTTTCCAAACATCATGCTCCATCTTAACCATCTGATCCAGCAAAACATCCTTTCCTGAAAAAATATGATGTGTCACAAATGAGTTTCCAAAGAAACCAGAAATTTCATTTTAGATTATTCACTAAATCCAGTGAATGCTGTCCATATATCATGGTTATACAGTCATACATGGAAGCACAGGAACTGTACTAAAAGCCACATCTTTTTTAGAGATAATACTTCTTCCTCTTTTAGAACATATCTTCTGACTATAGTAAGTGATTGATCCTGGATATTGTCTACACCATCAATGATAGAGAACTTGGTGCATTGTAGATATTGTGTAGTTAACCACAGCTTCTAAGAGTTCATGAGTATGTTAAACATGTTATTCTAAAATACTGCATTTCTCATCATTCTTCCAATCCTGTTTCTAATCTACTTATTAATGTTCTTCTATGATGTTTAATGAAGTTTAGTGGGGGAAGAGTAATATAGAAGAACCAATTTAATAAGACTTCAATATCTTATTTTTCACATGAAATCAAACAATTTTCAGATAAAGTGATATAAATTATAAAACAAAAGAAAACAAACAAAACAAGCAAAAAACTCTTTAGATAGGTAAATTAAGAAATACTTCATGTTCTTTCTCATATGAAAACCCTACCTACAAATTTATTGCCTGTATGTTTTTTTTTGAGCAGAAGTGGAAGTCAGCAAACTAGAAAGTGGAAATGTGCTGAAGGAGAAGGCATAGGGACTTTAGGTAAAATGGAAATAAAGAAGTACTGAAGACTTTTAAGCACAAAGGTATAACTGTGTGGAAAAAATTAAGAAATAGGCACAATCCAAGGAAGTAGGTACAAAAAGTCATAGGGAAGCCTATTATGAAATAACCCAAGTTATTTTTAAAAAGACTATTTTGAGATTACTATTTTAACCTCTCTCTTTTGTTTTGAAAATTGTCTTACATTTCTGAAAACATAAGTAAAAATGTTAAACTTTGGAATTGATATTCCCTTTAATGTTTTAATTATTAAGTGTATTTTTTTCTAGATGAAACTTTTATTTTATAGAAAAAAAGTTAAGTAATATTTTAAAACATACATATTTCCTGTAATTTCCAAAATCATAATGTAAGAGAGATTGGGAGAAATCATTCTGAAGCAGAAAGAGAGAAAGAAAGAGAGGAGAGAGAGAGAGAGAGAGAGAGAGAGAGAGATATGAAGGGAGGTGAAGGGAGGGCAGTTTATCTCTTTGTTACTGTAACTTCAATGAGAATGATATAAAATTTTCACAAATAATACAGATTAAGATTTTAGTAATAAGTAAATAAAAATTCCATGTCTATGAAAATGTTGGGGTTCAAGAATTCCCACACCAAACATAGAAACACCAATCTCATTGAAGGAAGAATAGTTTATTGAATTAACAACTTAATACTGGTCAGAACAGGCACATTGTTCAGAATATAGGAAAAAAAAAAAACCAACAGGTTCAAACATGTAAAAGTCAAGGAAGGGAGCAACATTACATTTTGGCTTCCTAGATTAACTATTATCAGCTAACTTTTAAGTTAATTGGTCCTGAGTGAGGTAAGAGAGGTGGTGAACCAAGGAATTTTAGAACACTGAGATAACAGAGCATGAGTTATTCAACCAGTGCTTTTCGGCTTATTAGTAACATTCTTCAGTGCCAGGTAGAGATAATTACTTCTGGGAAGTAGAGTCTGAAAACTGAACTTAATTTCACCTTATGTGTAAAATGGAGACTGAGCATAAAATGGCTACAGTTATGTTTTAAAGAATCATTTCTCAACAAAGAATATAAGAAAATCTGTACTTGTATTGATGGTGGCAGGCGTTCATGTTGCAAATATAAGTACATTTCTAATTTCTTTCTTTCTTTTCCATTTGTTTGTTTTTCAAAATAGAGATTGTTTGTGTAATCCTGAATCTCCTGAAACTACCAGGATATCCTATAATTCAGAGCTCTACATATTTCTGCATTTGCCTCTGCTTCATGAGTGTTAGAATTATACAGGTGTGAAACCACGCTAGGAAAAAAAGTAAGTTTACACATCATTTAGTTATTTGAATTTTAAAAGAAATTTTGAGTAACTTTTGGCAAATATATTTAGACACTAGCCTCTGATAATATAGAATGAAGATCATTTTATATTGTGATTTCTGTTTTCTATTTGTAAGATGTACAATTAAGATTGATGGAATTTAAAATATAATTCTTAATATATCTAAAGACTCAAAAGCTTAGAAATACTATAATATCTGTAGATTCAAATATCAGAGTAAAGTATGTAAGAAAATACACAAAGAGAACCATGTGGGGCTATGCTCTTCATTCAGTTACACATAATTCCTTAATTTAAATAATACTAATCCTAATTTTTGGACTCCAGTAATTTATAGAGAAGTTTAGTCTGCTTACATTTAGAATATGTTCTTTGTATTTGTAATAATTTTTCTATAAATATTCATGAGCTTTTACATCTAAGTTATAAGGTTCAGGAGAGTGCCTAACTCATATGTGAGGTCAAGGATTTCATTCTAAGCATCATGAATATATATGCCTAGCATTATTTTTTTTTTTACTAGTTATTTTATTTATTTAAAATTCAAATGTTACCTCCTTTCCCAGTTTCCCTCCACAAGCCTCCATCCCCTCCTCTCTCTCCCCTGCCACTATGAGGGTGCTCCCCCACCCGCCAACCTACTTCTGCTTCAGCAGCCTAGTGTTCCCCTTTCCTGGGTCATCAAGCCTCCATAAGAATAAAGGGTTCCCCTCACAATGATGACAAATAAGGCAAACCTCTGCTACTTATGCAGCTGGAGCTATGGATACCACTGCATAATCTTTGGTTAGTGGTTTATTCCCTGGAAGATCTGGGGGATCTGGCTGGTCCACACTGTTGTTCATCCTATGAGGTTGCAAACACCTTTAGCTCCTACAGTTCTTGTCCTAACTTCCTCATTGGTCCCTGTGCTCAGTCCAATATTTGGCTGTTTACATCCACATATGTATTGGTCTGGCTCTGGCAAAGCCTCTCAAGGGAGAGCTGGACCAGGCTCCTGTCAGTAAGCATTTCTTGACATCAACAATAGTGTCTGTGTTTGTTGTCAACAGATGAGATAAATCCCTAGGTGGGACAGTCTCTGGGTGGCCTTTTCTTCAGTTTCTGCTTAAGTCTTTGTCCCTATTTTTTCTTTGGACAGGAGGAACTCTGGATTAATATTTTTGAGGTGGGTGGGTGGCTCCATCCCTCAACTGGGGGCTGTGCCTATCCATTAGATATGCTATCTCCAGGTTCTATTACTTGCTTGTTTGGTACTTTGGTTAAAGTCTTCCCTGTTGGGACCTGGGAACCTTTTGGGTCCCTGGCATCTGGGACTTTCTAATGGCTACTGACAGTTCCCCCACTGCTACACATCTACTTTCCAATACGTTATTCTCTGTACTTCTCCCCCATTTTCTCCCAAACCTGAACTGCCCCCCCCCTTTTCCCTGGCACTCATCTCTTCCTCCCAGATTTCTTTCTCCCTCTACTTCCTAGAGAGTATTCTCTTCCCCTTACTCAGTAGTACTGTACCATCCACACTTTGGTGTGATCTTCTTTCTTCTTTGGTTTCATATGGTTTGTGAATTGTAATGTAGGTATTCTGATTTTTGTCTAATATCTACTTATCAGTGAATACATACCACGTGTGTTCTTTTGTGATTATGTTACCTGACTCAAGATGATATTTTCTAATTTGACCCATTTGCCTAAGAATTTTAAGAAATCATTGTTTTTAATAGCTGAGTAGTACTCCATTGTGTAAATGCACCACATTTTCTGTATCCATGCCCCTGTTGTGGGACATCTGGTTTGTTTCCAAGTTCTGTCTAATACACATTTAAGGTTCCTATGAATATAGTAGAGCATGTGTCCTTGTTATATGTTAGAACATATTTTGCCCATGAGTGGTATAGCTGCATCATCCAGTAGAATTATTTCCAATTTGTGAGAAACCACCATGCTGATTTCCACAGTGGTTGTACTAGCCTGCAATCGAACAGCAATTGAGGAGTGTTTGCTTTTCTCCACATTCTAGCCACCATCTGCTGTCACCGGAGTTTTTGATCTTAGTCATTCTGACTGGTGTAATGTGGAATTTCAGAGCTGTTTTGATTTGCATTTCCTTGATGACTAAGGATGTTAGATATTTCTTTAACTGCTTCTCAGCCATTTGAGATTCCTCAGTTGAGAATTTTCTGTTAAGATCTGTAGCCCATTTTAATAGGTTTTGTTTTTAGTTCTCTCGAATCTAACTTCTTCAGTTCTTTGTATATTTTAGATATTAACACTCTATTGTATGTAGGGTTGGTAAAGATCTATTCCCAATCTCGGAATTGCTGTTTTTTCCTATTGACAGTGTCTTTCGCCTGACAGAAGCTTTTCAAGTTTATGAGGTCCCATTTGTCAATTCTTGTTCTTAGAGCATAAGTCACTGGTTTTCTGTTCAGTAAATTTTAACATGTGCCCATGTGTTCGAGGTTCTTTCCTACTTACTCTTCTATTAGATTCATCATATTTGGTTTTATATGGAGGTCCTTGATCCACTTGAACTTGAGTTTTTAACAAGGAAAAATGAATGGGTCAATTTGCATTCTTCTGCATGCCTCCAGTTGAACCAGCACCATTTGTTTTTTTGTTTGTTTGTTTATTTTTGTTTTGTTTTTTTTTTATATTTCACTCACACCTTTTTAGATACTTGGAACTTTCTTTTCTTTTTTTAAATGTGCATTTTTTTTTTTTATGTATATGAGCACACTGTAGTTGTCTTCAGATATGTCTGAAGAGAGCATTGGATCCCATTATACATGGTTGTGAGCCACTTTGTGTTTGCTAGGAATTGAACTCAGGTCCTCTGGAAGACCAGTCAGTGCTCTTAACAGCTGAGCCATTTCACCAGCCCCAAACCAGCACCATTTGTTGAAAATGCTTCCTTTTTTCCACTGGATGGTTTTGGCTCCTTTGTCAAAGATCATGTGACTATAAATATGTGGGTTCATTTCTTGGTTTTCAATTCTATTCCACTGATCTACTTGTCTGTCTCTGTACCAATACTATCTGATTTTTATCACTATTGCTCTGTAGTGTAGCTTGAGGTCAGGGATGATGATTCCCCCAAAAGTTCTTTTATTGTTGAGAATGGTTTTGATATCTTAGTTTTATTTTATTTTATTTTTATTCCAGAAAAATTTGAGAATTGCTCTTTCTATCTTTGAAGAATTGAGTTGAAATTGTGATAGGGATTTCATTGAATCTTTAGATTGCTCTAGGTAAGATAGACATTTTTACTATGTTAATCCTGCTGATCCATGAACATGGGAGTTCTTTCCATCTTCTGAGGCCTTCTTTGATTTCTTATTTCAGACTTAAAATTCTTATCATACAGATTGTTCCCTTGCTTAGTTAGGATGACACCAAGATACTTCATATTATTTGTGACTATTGTAAAGTGTGTTATTTCCCTGATTTCATTCTCAGCCCATTTATCTTTTGAGTGGAGGAAAGCTACTAATTTGTTTGAGTTAATTTTATATCCAGTCACTTTCCTTAAGTCGTTTATCAGCTGTAGGAGTTCTCTCTTAGATTTTTATGGGTCACTTATGTATTCTATTATATCACCTACAAATAGTGATATCTTGAATTCCTCCTTTCCAATTTGTATCCTTTGATCTCCTTTTGTTGCCTAATTGCTCTGGCTAGAAGTTCAAGTACTATATTGAACAGATACAGGGAGAGTAGGCAGCCAGGTCTTGTCCCTGATTTTCATTGGATTGCTTCAAGTTTCTCTACATTTAGTTTGATGTCAGCTATTGGCTTGCTGTATGTTGTTTTTATTATATTTATGTAGGGACCGTGAATTCCTTATCTCTCCAATACTTTTAGCATGAAGTGGTGTTCTATTTTGTTAAAGTATTTTTTCAGTATATAATGAGATGACCATGTGCCCCCCCCTTTGAGTTTGTTTATATAGGGTATTACATTGATGGATTTCTCTATATTGTACCATCTCTGCATCCCCGAGATGAAGCCTACTTGATCATGGTCAATGACCATTTTGATGTGTTCTGAGATTCAGATTGCAAGTATCAGATTGAGTATTTTTCATCAATATTCCTGAGAAAAATCGGATTGATTTCTTTGTTGGGTCTTTGTGTGGTTTAGATATTGGTGTTACTGTGGCTTCCTAGTATGTATTAAGCAGTGCTTCTTCTCTTTCTATTTTATGAAATACTTTGAGAAATATTGATATTAGGTCTTCTTTGATGGTCTGATAGAATTCTGCACTAAACTCGTCAGGTCCTGGGAATTTTTTGGTGGGGAGACTCTTAATGACAACTTCTATTTCCTAAGGGTTTATGACACTGTTTAGATGGTTTACCTGATCCTCATTTAACTTTGGTATTTCGTATCTCTCTGGAAATCATTTCATCTAGATTTTCCAATTTTGTTGAGTATAGGCTTTTGTAGTAGGATCTGATAATTTTTGGAAATTTCTTAGTTTCTGTTATGTCTCCATTTTCATTTCAGATTTTGTTAATTTGGATACTGTCTCTGTGCCCTCTGGTTAGTCTGGCTAAGGGTTTATCTATTTTATTGATTTTCTCAAAGAACCAGCTCCTGATTTTGTTGGTTCTTTGTATAGTTCCCTTTGTTTTTACTTGGTTGATTTTAGCCCTGAATTTGATTATTTCCTGCTGTCTACTCCACTTGGGTATATTTGCTTCTTTTTGTTTTAGAGATTTCAGATGTCCTGTTAAGCTGCTACTATATGCTCTCTCCAATTACTACATGGAAGCACTCAGAGCTATGAGTTTTCCTCTTAGCACTGGATTTCATTTTGTCCCATAAATTTTGCTATTTTGCCTTCATTTTCATTAAATTCTAAATAGTCTTTAATTTCTTTCTTTATTTCTTCCTTGACCAAATTATCATTGAGTAGATAGTTGGTCAGATTCCATGTGTTTATGGGCTGCCTGTTGTGTTTTGGTTGATGACAAGCCTTAGTCCATGTTTCTCTGATAGGATGCATGGTGTTATTTCAAACTTTGTATCTGTTGATGCTTTTTTTGTGTCTGATTACATGGTCAACTTTGGAGATGGTACCATGAGGTGCATTGAAAAAAGGTACTTTTTTTTTTTCTTTTGGATGAAATGTTCTGTTGGTATTTTTAAAGTCCATTTGGTTCATAACTACTTTTAGTTCATTGTGTATCTGTTTAGTTTCTGTTTCCATGATCTGTCTATTGGTAAGAGTTGGATGTTAAGTTCCTACTTTGATCGTGCAAGATTCAATGTGTGTTTTGAGCTTCACTAATGTTTTTATTACATATGTGAGTGTCTTTGCATGCATAGATATATAAAATTGAGTGTTTCTCTTGGTGGATTTTTCCTTTGATGAATATGTAGTTTCCTTCCCTATCTTTTTTGATAACTTTTGTTTGAACATCTGTTTTATTACATACTAGAATTACTACTCCAGCTTGTTCCTTGAGACCCTTTGCCTGGACAATTTTTTTTCCAACCTTTTATTTTGTTTTGTCTCTTTATGATAATTAAGAGTTTTGCTGGATATAATAGCCTGGGCTGGCATTTTTGTTCCCTTAGGGTCTGTATGACACCTGCCCAAGTTCTTTTGACTTTTATAGTCTCTTTTGAGAAGTCTGGTTTAATTCTAATGTGTCTCCCTTTATATGTTACTTGACAATTTTCTCTCATGGCTTTCAATGTTCTTTCTTTGTTCAGTGAATTTTGTGTTTGAATTATTATGTGACAGGAGGGATTTCTTTTTGCTCTAATATCTTTATGTTCTCTAGGCTTCTTGCATTTTTATGGGCATCTCTTTCTTCAGGTTAGGGAAGTTTTCTTCAATAATTTTGTTGAAGATGTTAGCTGGCCTTCGAGTTGGAAATCTTCTATACCTATTATTCTTAGTTTTGGTCTTTCCATTGTATCCTGGAATTCTTGAATGTTTTGGGTTAGGAACATTTTGATTTTTGTATTTCTTTGACTGTTGTGTCAATGTCTTCTAGAGCATCTTCTATACCTAAGATTCTCTCTTCTATCTCTCATGACTCGTGATCTCTTTCCTAGGTTTTCAATCTCTACGTTATCTCCTTTGTGTTTTCTTTAATGTTTTATATCCATTTTTAGATACTGGTCAATTTTGTTCAATTACTTTAACTATTTATCTGTTTGATTGTGTTTTCCTGTATTTGTTTAAGAGATTTATTCATTTCCTTTTTATGGGCTTCTTTTTGTTTACCTGTGTTCTCCTCTACTTCTTTAAGGGAGTTATTCATATACTTCTTAAATTCCTCTATCATATTCAAGAGATGGAATTTTAGATATGAATCTTGCTTTTCAGGTGTGTTAGAATATCCAGGGCTTTGTGTGTTATACCTGGGTTCTGATGTTGTAAAATAGCATTGGTTTCTGTTGCCTATGTTCTTCAGATTTTCTCTTACCATCTGGTTATCTCTAGGGCTACCTGTCCTTGCTGTCTCTGAATGAAGCCTATCCATCCTGTGATCCTGGCTATGGTCAGATCTCCTCAGACTCCAGCTATCTCTGTGATCCTTTGATTCTGTGATCCTGTGATTCCGAGATCCTGGGTATGTCAGTGCTCCTGGAAGTCAAGTTGCCTCAGGGATCCTGAAATCCTGGTGTGACCAAGCTCCTGAGATCCTGTTGTTCAAAGCTCCTGGGAGTCAAGCTTTCTCTGGGTGTTGCAGGAGTTGGTAGGGAGCCAGATCCCTGGGTTTGCTCCAGGCACAGATGCAAGCTGGAAGGAACCTGTGCTTCTGGCTGGGAGGGTGTTCTTGTTTCCCTGGTTCTTGTGGGGATCTCAGTTATGCTGAATTTTGGGAAAGATATTGTGGCCTCAACTGTGATCTTGAGTTTGGTAGAGCTCCAGTGATCATGGGGTTGTCCAATGTCCTAGGACTGAAGCTTACTCTGTGATCCTGTGATCCTGGACATGTCAGAGCACAAGTGATTCTGATCATTTCAGAGCACCTGGGAGTTGGGCTCCCTCTGGGTATTATAGGAGTGGGCACAAAGCCAGCACCCCATGTCTGCTCCTGATGCAGGTTCTAACCAGAAGTAACCTATGCCACTGGGTGGGCAGAGTTTCCTGTGCCCCTGAATCCTGGGGGTCCCAGTTACTCCGAGTGTTGGGGCCTCTCCTGTGATCCTGGGCATGTTAGAGCACCTGGGGATTAAGCTTCCTCTGTGTGTTGTAGGAGTGTGTGTAGAGGCAGAACCCCACATTTTCCATAAGTTGCATTATTAACAGAAGTATTTCTTGACTATGTCAAAATGGTTTCTGACAGTGAGGTCAATGTGCACAAAGCTAATATTCGGTCATAACTTAATATAGTATTGTTTCTTATTTGTTGATGACAAAATATTTAAAAGGGAATTTTTGAGAAGAGATTATTTCAGTCGCTTTAAGTTATCTAATAAGTTGTCTTCATAGTAAAGATAAAGCTGATGATGAAAAGGAAGATGCCAAATAAATTTATGTTTACTGTGCTGAAACTATCATCTGAATGTTCTAGAAAAATAGAGTTAAAGGTATTTAAAGATAATAAAAGATAATTCAGTATCAGAAAAAAAGTATGAAAACCCTTCAATAATTTCACAGGGTGAATTCTTCTTTGTATACAACTTTTTTTTTTTCTGGATTCCAATCTAAGAAAATATTTTTAAAATACATAATTATTTAATATTTATGCTTATTTTGAAAACAATTAAGGTGAAGAAATATCCGATTACTGTGGCTATTTAAAAATGAATCTTTGAGGGTAGGCATGGAAAAAACGTGTTTGGTGCTGACTGATCTGTGTTGAGTCAGAGAGTCTGGCCCAACACCTCACATCCTATCACCTACAAAGAGGTTCTCACAGTCCAAAGCTCCCCTTCCCCCTTGGACTGTGATATTTATATGGGTTGGCTTAAGCTGAGACTCCTAGCTGTGTGAGTGTGCAAACAAATGTGGTCACTTCCTGTAGCCAGGCAAGACTCCCCATGGAGGAGCAAGGACAGTATCTCACCCACAAACATTTGAAAGTGTATCCTGTGGTTCTAGATTACCCCATGTTGCAGTCCATGGTCTATTTGGACTTGAGATTTGTGCAGGGAGATGAATGTGGATCTGTTTGCCTTCTTCTACATGTAGACAACCAGTTAAACTTGCATCATTCATAAGCTTTAGTTTCCTTTGTCAAATATTAAATGTCCTTAGGTATATGAGTTTATTTCTGGGTCTTCAATTAGGTTATATAGATCAACATGTTTGTTCCCACACTAACTCCATGAAATTATTATGACTATTGCTCTGTAATACAGCTTGAGGTCAGGGATGGTGATATTACCAGATTTTTTTTTTTTTGGTTTGTTTTTTTTTTGCTTGTTTTTGTGTTTTGTTTTATTTTGTTTTGTTTTTGAATGAAATTGAGAATTGCTCTTTCATGGTCTATAAATAATTTTAGTGGAATTTTGATGGGAATTGCATTTAATCTGTAGATTGCTTCTGGTAAAATGGCTGTTTTCCCTAAGTCAATCGTACTAATCCATGAGCACATTCTTTCTGTCTTATGATCTCTTTTTCAATTTATTTAATCAGTGGCTTGACATTCATGTTATAGAGTTAAAATATATATTTTATATTTTTATGGCTATTATAAAGGATGTTCTTTCGCTGTCTTCTTTCTCAGCCCATTTTTCATTTTTTTTAAAAGGAGAGCTACTGATATATATTTTTTTATTTGAGTTTTTATCTTTATACTTTGCTGAAGGTATTTATCAGCTCTAGCAGTTTTAGAATTATTTGGGTCAGATATACATATTAGCATTTCATCTGTGAAATGTGGTACTTTGAAATCTTTCATTCAAATTTGTATTTCCTTGATCTCTTTAAGTTATCTTATTGCTGGATTTCAGTTACTATAATAAACACACACACAAACACAAACAGAGAGAGAGAGAGAGAGAGAGAGAGAGAGAGCCAGAGAGAGAAAGAACAGCATTCAAGTTTTTCTTCATTAAATTTGATGTTGGCCAATGGCTTGCTGTGTATTGCTTTTATTGTGTTTAGGAAAATTTCATCTATCCCTGATATCTCCAAAACTTTTAACATGAAAGGGACTTGGAATTTGTCAAAGTCTTTTCAGCATCTAATGAGATTATCATGTTGCTTTTCTCTTTCAGTTTGTTTTTATGGTGTATTAAGTTAGTGGATTTTCACATATTTAACTACTTTTGTATCTTTGGGATGAAGCCAATTTGATCATGCTTAATTATGTCTTTGGTGTGTTTTTGGATTTTGTCTGTGAGTATTTTACTCAGTATTTTTGTATCAATAACCAATAAAGGAAATAGGTATGAAATCTTTTTTAATTGAGTATTTTACTTATTTATGCTTCAAACATTATTCCCTTTCCTGGTTTCCCCTTTGCAAAGCCCCTATCTCATCCCCCCTTCCCCTTGCTTCTATAAGAGTTCACTCCCTCCCACCTATCCACTCCCACTTCACAGCCCTGGCATTTTCCTACACAGAAGCTTTGTACTTTCACATGACCTAGGGCCTCTCCACCCATTGGTGTTAGATAAGGCCATCCTCTGCTACATTATGCAGCTTGAATCATGGGGTCCCCGTTCTCAATCTGATGGTTGGCTGCAAGCATCTGCATCTGTATTTATCAGGCTCTGGAAGAGCATCTCAGGAGACAGCTATATCATGTTCCTGTCAGCAAGTACTTCTAGGCATCCACAATATCTGTGTTTGGTTTTGGTGTCTATATAAAGGAGAGGGAGAGCCTTTAGAAACCATAACTAGAAGTTAGGCAAAACTCTCAGTGAGGAGATGGGGCCAGACACTCGTGTACAAATTTTTAACCCAAAATTGCTTTCTAACGAAAATACAGGGACAAAGTGTAGAACACAAAATGAAGGAAAGGCCATCCAGATACTGCCCATCTGGTATGAAATTCTGTTTTGTTGTTATTGTTGTTGTTGAGTCTTTGTGTGATTTAGGTATCAGTGTGACTATGGCCCCATGCAACGAGTTTTGCAATGCACATTCTGTTTCTATTTTGTTTAATAGTTTGAGGAGGGTTGGCATTAGCTCTTCTTTGAAAGTCTGATAGAATTCTGTTCTAAATTCATATGGACCTGGTTTTGATTTGAGGTTTATGGGTATTGGGAAACTTTTCGTGATTGCTTCTGTTTCTGTAGCGGTTAAAGGGCTATATAGATGGGTAGCCTGATCTTGATTTAACTTTGCTAGGTATTATATGTTTAGAAAAATTATCAAATTTTTTAGAATTTAAATTTTTAGAGTTCAAGATTTTAATGTTAGACCTAATTACACTTTGCATTTTCTCAGTTTCAGTTTTTATGTCTCCACTTTCATTTCTGATTTTCTTAATTTGGAAATAATTTTTCTGCTTTTCAGTTTATTTGGATATGAGCTTGTCTATCTTTTTGATTTTCTCAAACAACTAGCTCTTAAATTACCTGATTTTTTTGTATAGTTCTGTTTGTTTAGTATTGATTTCTGCTCGGAGTTTGAGTACTTTCTTCTATCTACATTTCTTGGGTATATTTGCTTCCTTTGATTTTAGGTCTTCAACTTCACTCATCACCACTCTCTGCCATGACAATAAATGCCCTAAAACTATGGACAGGCTCTCTTCATCGGGATCTGCTGTGGGGAATGATTGAATAAGCCTTCTTCTAAAGAGTCACATCCAGTCTCCCACAGAAGGCCTTTCTGAGCTTCCAGCCACAGCCTCTAACAAACCAACCCAGCTAGCTGGTGACAAGCCAAGGACCCAATCCCTGGTGGCACCCAGCTGTGCTACTCCCCATCATTTCCCCTCAGCCCAGGCTAGATACAGCCCCAGGGTCCCCACTCTGTTCTTAGCTCTTCCACAGCAACCAGTGGTGCCTGGGTTGCTCAAGAGTCTGAGAACCAGATGGAGCCAGCTTGGTGCAGACTCCAGGACCACTAGGCCATGCTCCCCCACCCCCTGGTGGTGTCCTGAGGCTTCTCCCAGCCTAACACCTGACCAGTGGTGTTGTGGGGTGAGAGTGGTCTAACTTCTTGCATCCTGCTTCTCCCAGAGGCCCGTGCCCTGGGGCAGATGAGGGACTCTCATCACTATTAACCCAACAGGCAGGCATGTCTGTGGGTAGGGAGTAGCTTTCCAATCTGTGATTCATTTCATTTTATTTATTTTTTTCTAGAGCTTTCAGGCATACTTTTAAGTTGTTAGTAATTACATCTCCCCAAATTCCTAATAAATGCTCTTAATGCTATGAACTTTGCTCTTAGCACTGGTTTCATTGTGCCCCATATATTTAGATATGCTGTTTAGTTATTTTCATTGAATTATATAAAAAGGTAATTACTTTATTTCTGACCAGTGATCACTGAGTAGAGAATTGTTCAATTTACATGCATATGAACAGTTTCTGTTTTTCCTACTGTTGTGAAGTCTAGCTTTAATATGTCACCACCAATTAAAATCTGATAGAATCAAAGGAGTTATTTAATTTTCATGTATCTGTTAAGGCTTAATTTATGATGGCATATACTGTCAATTTTAGAGAAGGTTCCATGAAGTACTGAGAAGAATGTATTATCTTTTAAATTTGGGTGACACTTTCTGTAGACATGTTGGGTCCATTTGATTTATGACCTTTGTTAGTTTCATTATTTCTCTGCATAGTTTCTGTCTTGATGACGTGTCTGCTAATGATCATGGTATCATAAAGTCTCCCATTGTTATTGTGTCGAATTTGATGTCTGAGTCATGTTTTAATGTTACTTCTATGAATGTAGATGACTTTGAATTTAGGGCATAGATGTTCATAATCTAGATGTAATCTTGATGGACTTTTTTTCATGGGTGTGAAGTGTGGATCCCCAAATTTTTGGATTGCTTTGGCTGAATGTCTATTTTAGTAAATATTTCAGTTTCTTTCTTGGGTCCATTTCATTGGGAAATCTTTTCTAGCCATTTACTCTGGAGTAATGTCTATCTTTATTGCTGATGTGTGTGTTTGTATTCAGCAGAATGATGGATTCTATCTATGTATCTGCCATGTGATGCTGTGTCATTTATTTGGGAATTGACACCATTGATATGGAGAGATATAAACAGCTGATTAATGTTTGTTCCTGTTGATGGTGGTATTGTGTATGCAAGTGTGTTTGTGTGTGTGTTTGTGTGTGTGTATGTTTATATGTGTGTATGTGTGTTTGTCTATTTCTCTTATTTACATTTTGCTGCTGTGGAATTATCTATTTCTTGGGAATATTTACAAACATTGTGTTGATGTTTTTCTTCTAGTATCTTCTATACTGTTGGATTAGTAGAAAGATATTGTTTAAATTTTGTTTTGTCATGGAATACCTTGTTTTCTCCATCTATGGTGATTGAAAATTATTCTTTATATACTAGTCTGGGTTGGCATCTGTTCTTTCTTAGAGACTGTAAGAAATATGCTCAGGCCCTTCTGGCTTTTTATGTCTCAGTTGAGAAGTATGATATAATTCTAATAGATATGTCATATACATATATATGTATATGTATATGTATGCATATATGTATATATGCATATATATGTATATATATGCATATGTATATGCATATGTGTAATTGGATATTTTCTTTATTTACATTTCAAATGTTATCCCATTTCCTGATTTCTCCCCCTCCCAGAAACCTCCTATCCCATCCCCCTTACACCTGCTTCTATGAGGGTGTTCTTCTACCTACTCACCCACTCAATCCCTTCTCTCTGCCCTCGATTCTCCTATGCTGGGGCATATGTTGAGCCTTCATAGCACCAGGGATCTCTCTTCCCATTGATGCCTGACAAGGCCATCCTCTGTTACATAGGCAGCTGAAGTTATGTATAAACCACTTTGGTTGGTGGTTTAGTCCCTAGGAGCTTTGGGGGG
>JADRCH010000333.1:0-10887 GCA_019843965.1 Rhynchomys soricoides
CACACTTCACCTCTGTATCCCCACAGTTCTCTCTGTAAACCTGTCTAGACCGTCTTTCAGGCAGGTGCCAGGGTCCTCCTATCTTTCTTCCCCAGAGCTGGGATTACAGCAAGGGCTGCCACCCTCAGCTTTTATGTGAGTACTTGGGATCTGAACTTGGGGACCCATGTTGATGCTTCAGTGCAAGAGTTTTACCTACTGAGACATCTCTCTAGCTCCAAAATACTAGGTTCTGTGTAGAGAATGCCTAACCTCTGAGAAGACTTCAAGAAAATAAATTCTAAAAATTATGTAAAAACATAAACAGGGAATTGATAGACAAGAGTTGTAAATGGCTCTTCACCCCAAGAAAAAGTGATCATCTTTGTTTACCATGTGAGAAGCCCATGTTCAAAGGGAGGTCAACATGCTGCAATGTGTGGCTGCAGGAAAAGCCAGGATTGTTTGTAGGGGTAAACTTGTTTGAGAAGAAAGGAATTATAAACTAAAGTTAACTGTGGATTTTCCCAAAATGCCCCATGGCTTCTGTGGTGTTTGAAAATGCTTGGCTCAGGAAGTGGCACTGTTGGAGGCATGGCCTTTTTGGAGGAGGTTTGTCACTGTGGGGCTGGGCTTTGAGACCATCCTCCTAGCTGCCTGGGTGACAGCCTCCTCCTAGTTACCTTCAGTATAAGATAAAGAAATCCCAGCACCTTCTCTAGCACCATGCCTTCCTGCATGCTGCCTTCCTCACTGCGATGATGATAGTTGATTGAACCTCTGAACATGTAAGCCATGCCAATTAAATGCTGCCCATACCTGTAGTGTGGGAGATCTTCCATGTATGGAGAAACTCTGAAAAAGGTTTGCTTGTAAAACATGGGCCAATATCTGTTTTAATCTGATCTGGAAGTCCGAGAATGGCAAAACATTGAAGCATAAGGCTAGCGGCATGTTAGATTTTTCTCAGCACACATGGGAGAAGGTGTCAATAGTCACAAACATATATTTTAGCTTCCCAAATGGGGAATAGTGGATAACATCGAGCTGCCAAAGATTATTAGGGCAGAGCCCCCAGGGATTACTTCCCATTGTTTGGAGTGGAGGTACTTGTAGAAATGGCTGGCAAGATTTACAGGTATGCGCTATCTTTTTAAGGTCTTCAATTGGAACATGTGGGAATTTATGTCTAAGACCCCTCCAGTTGATCTGGTTCAATGAGTGGAACTGTGTGGCCTCGGAGACAGTATGACACTGTGATGTAGAGGCTAGTTGGTCAGCCAGACTATTCCCCTGGGATAAAAATCCAGGGAGGTTTTGGTGGCCTCAAAGATGTTGGATATAGATAGGACTTTGTCTCTGTGTAAGTAAGGTGCAGGCCTGTATCATAAAGGGGGTGATAGGATCAGAATCTAGCTTAATATGAGCTTCAATCAAGTTGGGCAGCAAATTTACCACATAAAGGCTATCGGAAAACAGATGGAAAGGCTCAAGCACAGAATCAAGCACCATAACTACAGCAAACCGTTCTTTAAACACTGCAGATCCCTCAACAACACGAACATCTGATTTTATGGGGGTAGGCAGGTCGCCCTGTGTAAAGGGGGGGGTACACAACAATGGAGGATCCCAGGCGCCCACTATCGGTAAAGATGGTGGGATAATTTGGATTGGGGCTAGAAAGAAAAAGTCTAGGGGGCCTCCACTCAAGTCTGGAGAAGGAACTCATCCACTTATGTGGTCCAAAGTAGCAATTAATTATACCCGGAAAGCCCTCTAAGGCCATAGCAACCCGGCTATTGTTT
Source organism: Rhynchomys soricoides (assembly GCA_019843965.1). Classification (NCBI taxonomy): domain Eukaryota; kingdom Metazoa; phylum Chordata; class Mammalia; order Rodentia; family Muridae; genus Rhynchomys; species Rhynchomys soricoides. The sequence continues at coordinate 1,785 of JADRCH010000333.1, forward strand.
CTCTGTAACCAAAGGAAATCTGTATTTTTAAATGGGGTAATAAGGGCAGAATGCTCTGCCCCAAAAAGCCTAATGGAAAGATCTCTCCCCTTAACAATGCAGTTGACCATTTGATTAGCCATATAATAAACTCGAGGGGCCCCTCCTACGGAAAGATGGATCCAATGAACAGGTTCGCCTTCCTGGCCAAGTGGAGCAGTACATAGCGTTTCTCCGAGGAAAATGTGGAAAATAAGGGGTAGGTTGGGATCATATCATTTAAGGGCTACAGAATCAATGGCTTGTTGAATCTTGTTCAACAGCTGGATATGATCAGATGTCAGCACTATAGGAGTGGAGAGGTCACTTCCTTTAAGGAGGTCAAACAATGGTGTTAGATCTTCTGTGGCAATGGATATCCAAGACCTCATCCAATTGATTTCTCCTAAAAGCTTTTGTAACTGTGGGAGGGTATAAGAATCTTGAATTTGAAGTTGAGGCTTAAAAGGGAACACAACATCTAAGGACAAAATGGAGTCCAGGATCTTAAGTGGTGGCACCCTCTGAACCTTTTCAGGAGCCACCTGAAAATTATTATGTTTAAGGATGGAAAGACCCTTATTGGTAAGCTCCTGAATGTCCAAAAATGTAGGGGCACCCAAAATAATATCATCCATATAAATGTAAAATAAAACACTGGAATCACGTAAAAAGGATGAAAAGATGTTAAGCATATAATATTGACATGTGGGGGTGGGGGGCTTTTGGCCATGCCTTGGGGTAGGACTGTCCACTCAAATCTAAAATCAGGCCCGCCAAAATTAACAGAAGGAATAGAAAAGGCAAATGTCTCACAATCATCAGGGTGTAGGGGAATAGAGAAAAACCAATCTCTAATATCAATAATTTTCAAATAATAGGTGCTGGGAATCGCTGGGATCCCCTCTGCGGGGTCCTGAAGAGAACCATCCCTTCATTAATTTTTCTCTAATCATGTAGTAGCCTCCATGACCCATTGGTTTTTTTTTAAACACAGAGACGGGAGAGTTGCAGGGGCTGGTAGAGGCCCTTAACTGTCCTAATTTTAATTGTTGTACCAAAAGGTATAATTGTTGTAATTTTGGGGCAGGGATAGGCCACTGCTCAACCCATATGGGGTCTCCCGTTTTCCAGTGGATCTTAGATGCTGGGGGCTGAACAGTGGCCTTTAAAATTGGGGGTGAGACAAAGGGCATTGTTGGCTCATCTTCTCAAAATTAGAATCACCTTTATAATTTGGAAACACCATCTTTCCCTTCTCAAAAGACAGTTTATGATCAGTGGTAATAAAGGCCTCAGCCTCCCCCAGTATATCTTGGCCCAGAAGGTTAGACATCAGGCAGGAAACTATGAGAGGGCACACCTCATCACAATGGCAATCATGGTCCTCCCAGGAGAGCCAGGAGCCCAGGAGGCAGTCTCCCATGAGGTAGATGGTCCCTCCATGCCCAGTAAGGGTGGGCCAGGAACAAGCTGCCAAGAGTGGGGGACCTCTTCCTTTCTAATCACCGTTTGATCTGCACCAGTGTCAATGAGGAGCTGAAAAGTTTTTCCTCCTATGCCTCCATCTTAGGTTGGAGCCCAGGGACAAGAGACACTGTCCAGTTAACATTAACTGGAGGCTTCCCCTTCTTTAACGGGGCTGGGGTTTGCCCCTGGGGGAGTTTAAAGGCTGACTATTTAGGTCAAACTTAGACTTACAATCCCTGTCCAGTGGAAGTCCTTCTTGCACCTGGGGCAAGGGGTGCATGGTGGGCCACTGGTAGGGTAGATGGTGGCTTTTGTCAGATTAGGGCACTCTCTTTTAAAATGGCCCTCTTTACCACACCCAAAACAAGTCCGGCCCCTGCTGACTGGGGCTTGTTGGAGAGCATTAACAAGAATAGCCATATCTTCGCTACTGGCCTCTTTAAAATCGCAGCCAAAGCCCTAGTCTGAAAGGAGGAAGGGCCGACATCTCTGGAGGCAATAATCCATTTGTCAATACCCTGATTGTGTAACCCAGCACATGCAAGCTTGCATTCATTCCATCCCAGACCAGTGAGCAGATGAACTGGTCCCGGAGTTTGCCTGCAGGGAATTTTCTTTGCAAACTTTTTTGAACCCTATCTATGAAGGAGGAAAGATCCTCAGTGGGCCTTTGGTGAATTCCTGGTATGGGAGACTCAGTAGGTCCCTCATCAAGCTTCCTCCAGGCAGTAAGGCCAATGGCTCTGACCTGATCTTGGTAAGGGGGTGGGGAGATGATTGTCCGTTGGGCTCCTGTAGAGTACAGATCGGCTGTGCCAGCAAGCATGACAGCAGTGATGGGGACTGGGGGCTGAGTACTTTGGTTTCAGTCCGCCTGGACTCGACATTCTTCCTGAAAGTAGGGGGTCCATTTAAGGTAGGCTGGCCTAGAGACGACAGCCTTGGCCAAATCACTCTAGTCGCAGGTGACACAAGCGGATGTGCCAGACCCTCAAAAATAGTCTCAGCCCAAGTGGAATTGGGGCCGTCCTCAGCCACCGCCTGAAGTTCTTTAATCTCTTGGGGATCCCAAGGATACCAAGTCGCTGGCCAATTACCACCGGGGATGACATTCACTGGGTAAAGGCTAGCAGCTTACTGGGTGCAGAGCCCCTACCTATTGTAAAGTGGCAGGGCCTCAGGCAGTGCAAAGGGACCCGGAAAAGGGTTGTCTGAGGGGGTCCAAAGAAGGATAAAGAGGTTCAATGGTGGGAATACACCTGGAGAAGATCTGCCCCATAATTTATGGGGGGGGATACACTCACCCACAGACCGATTGGCCGGTCAGTATTCTTCCTTAAGGAAGAGGGGGAAGGTACTCACACAGGGCACCAGTCTGTTGGCTCCTAGCCAGCAGTTCCAGGCGAGAGGAGAGAACCCGGTCCAGCCGAGTGTATCTGGGGCTGAGCAGGATGGCAAATGTCGGCGGCCAAAAAGAAACACACCAGGCCAGGAGTCTTGTCGAAGCAGGAACTCAACTTTAATGTAGCAATCACTCTCGCTTATATAGAGAAGGCAAAGGGGGTGGGTACTTAGGTATGGGGAGAGATGATGTAGGAGGCAGGGAAGGGGAAGGGGAAGGGGTGATGGACAGGGTCAATGGCATAGCTCCATGTGAGCAATGACAGGGTAGAGGGAGGGCCAAACAGATTTGGCTGAGTCACTCCTATGCGGAAGTGACTGACACAGGTCTCAGAACTCTAGCCAGGCTCCCGTTTGTCCCCAAATGCCCAAACCAGGGTCAGAATGGGGCCCAAGACTACCATTTCCTGGAACCTCACACTCTCACCTATGGGACAGTGGGAGGAAAACATCCCCAGTGCCATGTCTTCAGGGTCCAGTTCCAAGCCCTGGCCCAGAGCTGCCACGGTCACTGCTGAGAACCTGGGGCCCCTGATCCCCAATCCTATGGCTAGGGCAGCCTCAGGCTGCATGCCATGTTCCCCTCTGTGTGCTAGGGAGGTGCACCCCATGGCCATCTGTGGACCCTGCTCCTTTAAAGAGGAAGCTGGGGCATTCTCCTCCCTGTGCCATTGCCAGCTTGAAACCTTGGGACCTCAGAAAGGCTGCCTTGGGCCCTGCGGGCCCCCCACCCATACGAGGTGCTGAGGGCTATCACCATGGAGACAGCCACAGCCCCAGGCCCAGACTGGGCAGTGGAAGGGGAACAGCTCCGAGGGCAATCTCCATGGAGATGGCCCCAGCTCTAGCAGCACTGCTCCGCTCCTGAACTGCAGCACATTCCCGAGCGCAAGCAGCACAGCCACTCGAGATGTGGCTGTGCAGCTCGTGATGCAGTGGCGGGAGGCACCACGAGCACAGAGGTCCAACAAGAGTGGACCTTTGGGATGTTACCATGGATGCTTTTAGGTTGGCAGGCCTTTAATTCTATTCTCTCTGCTCCCCTGTCATGGAAATCCACTCTGTCCTCATCCCCTCTGTCTATTGCCTGCACAATCTAAAAGTACCACTTCCATCTCTCTGCCTAGTCATTGGGTATATGACAATTCTTTATTACTAATCAAAACCAGCTGAGGCAGGGACCCTCAGCATCAGGGAGCATGCCTTTTGAGAGCCAAAGTAAGATGAAACATTACAATCAATCCCCAACATCTCACTCTTTCTGTCCAATAAAAAAGGCTCTTTTCTCAAACATAATTTGTGCATAACCATAACAATTCTGTAAATTACAAACTGTGATGCACAATTAATATCCAGTCCATCACATTGTCAATTAGATAAAGTATTCGACCAGCCATCATGATTTAAAGAGTTTATAACTCTGTACATGTTTTATGTTCTAACTTTAAGTTGTATTGCCATCTGAAAACCAAACATTCTATATCATTTTCCTCAATAGTAAACAACTTACATTTAATTATGAGACTATAATCAGTCTTCAGCCCCATCAGAAATCTGAGAATGTATTAAATATTACCTGAATACACAGGAAACACAACATCATAGCCTCCAAATCGTAATCAAATTGTAGAGACATCTGACAAACTGGACCTTCCTGTATTTCTCAAAACAGTGGAGCACCTGTCTTCAGAGTTCTGGCCCAGAATCATCTGGCACATTTAGATGAAGCTGGAGTAATGATGGACTATTTTATTCTGTCTTGGGAGAACTGAACTATCAACTATCCTGCATCATATGGCCTTTCATGGACAGTAATTTTTTTCCTGTAAATGAATGCCACAATTTTTATCTAGTGGCTACCTTGGATAACTGGAGCAACTCCATATAGAGGTTTTGATGCTCAATTTCTTCTTTGAACTGTGAAGGGGTTACTGTCAGGAGCAAACCTATCTCTATTCAAATGACCTTTAGAAATGAAATAACATGAAGTGTCATATTCTGTAGATTTTCGTGCTTTTGAAGATTAGCTACCTATGTAAAGTTTATCTGAACTGTTAAACATCGACAATTCGCAGTTGTTTCTATTTGAATGAACGTAAAAACAGTTGATTATAATTAAATCAGAATCTAATATAACCTTGTGCTTATTATCTGGCCCTGACGTTATGCTTCTTAATCAATATAAACAGTTTCTAATAAGAAGGACAGGGTCTAATACATGTATTCGTAAATGAGTTGTATGGGCAAAATGCATATCTAAGAGTAGCAATATTAATTCAAATTTTGTGTCGAGATAAGGAATCTATACCAATGAAAACCTCAAATCTGCATTAATCAATAAATTCTTTACTAAATAACTTCAATTTGTATCGATTATAAAGATTTCTAACAACGTAAAATTGTGGTTATATAATGCTGTGCTTAAGAATAAATTTAGTAGTCCATGTAATCTATCTCCTCAGAGTTCAACAGTGTGACCATTTCTGAATGCCTTAAAATGACAATGTATCTATAATTTATAAAGTAACCATAACATGATAACCACCCCCGAGGGATCAGGATGATGATTCTCACAAGTTCTTCCTGCTGAATAGAAGTAAAAACAAATTCTTTAAAGGGGGGGGGGAAGGTTAGGAAAATTAGAAAAATTGGTTAAGCTCAAAATTGTTAGCTTAAGCAACTGTTATCCAGTCTTTGTATGTTCAGAAAGCTCAGGATTTGACTGGAGTGCTGACTGGATCTATCTGAAAGGTTGGATGAAATGAGGTCATCTGGAATCACCAGCTATTCCTGAAGCTGTTTTGGAAGCAATTCTCTGGAAACAGCCTCAGCAGGCAGGGGGCTGGTACAGCAGGTCATTTCATGGTCCTGTCCTGTTTGATCTTCTTGAAATATCCTTTTCTGTAGTCAAGATCTTCAGGGAATATTCCCCTATCAAGACTGATTGATAATATTCTGGAAGAAGTTCTAAGCCTTGTCTCCTTTCCTGTCAACAAAATTATAGAGCCTCTCTCCCAAAATAACATGTCCTTGGTCCAGTAACTGAAAATCATTGAAGGGAGAGATTGGATTAATTTAGTAGCTTTACCATTCTCCCAGAGGAATTTTAATATAGCCATGAAACTCATAAACATATGCATTTTAAAAATTAAAACAATTCAAAGCAATTAACACAATCTAAATATTTTCTGCCTAACTTATATCCTGCACTTTGACCTACTTGAGATCAAGGCCCATATTTATTCATCTATGTATTTTCTTCAAATTAAATCCTTTCTACTTACTGTATGAGCCCATTTCCAGTTTCTAAATTTGTCATACCAGGCTGAGCAGTCCCACAAACCCCATGTAGATCAAGTTCAAAGATTCTGGCTATTTGCTATGGCAGAGCCTTTTTGAATTTTCTTTAAAGCATTTTCGCCAATCAGTAACCCTTCTATCTGTATTTCTTTGTTTTCTATATTTGAGAGCAAAGGATTTAATTTCTTTATTCCATTTATATTTAAAAACATTTAAATAGTTGCCATTATACTCTCCTCTAACCTTAGAAACAATTAAATCAAAATTAATTTATCCCCATCCTTTGATTATCTGGTTGTTGGAGGCCAATAGCCTGTATTGTCTGCCTCTCTTTGCCTTCCTCTGAGCTGCCTGTCTACACAGGATTGACTCCCAGCACCTGTAAGCCCAAACAATTTTTATAGTTCTCAACTAGGGGAAGAAATCCCCAAATGGCTTGTGTTAAATCCTGAGCTTTCTAAGAATCCAATTCTCCTCTCTTTCTAATCTTATATCATGGTGTTTGTATTCCATTCAAAAATATCTAAATAATTTTCAACAGTGAGTACTTGTTCCCTGTTGTGTGCCATCTATAGAGGTGATTGTTAATTTGCTTAAGCCCCCAGCAAGTCATGCATGCACTGCACCTGCCTGAGATTTCTGGATTAGTAAATGAAAGACACACACATGTAAATTTAATCTTTAATATGCCTAAGTAGCTCAATGGCTTTGCACTTCTAATCCTCCCAGTGGCTAGCATACACTTCTCTCCATATTCTTCCATTAACATTTTCTAAATCTACTTATGACCTATCTTTGCTTTTCCAGACCCGAGTGGGGGAGTAGCCCGGGCTGCTTGCCTGGATACTTGTATGTTGGCCACCTTCACTTCTGATCTCCTGCTCCCTTCATGGAGATTCTTTCTTTCCATACCCCCATATTTCCTTGCTTGTGCAACCTCAAAGTCCTGCTTCCATTTCCTCGCCCAGCCGTTGGCTGAACAGCAATCATTTATTACCAATCAAAGCCAGCAGGAAGCAGGGCCACTCAGCATCTGGGAGTAAGCACTTTGGGAGGTAAAATAAGATACAGCGTTGTACTCAATCCCCAACACACGCACATAACCACATCTTTGAACACTGAGATGGGTTTACTTTGAAAGAGCGCACCTGGTACCAGGTTGAGAATCTGCTATAAAAATGCCCAGTCTTTCCAGATACCCTCTAATTAATGATTCTCTATGCAAGCTTCAGGTTTTTTGTTTTCACACAAACTGATTGCTAAGGATTGTTTTGGAAATGAAAATATATATGTTAAGAAGAAATATTGATCAAACTATATTTGTTCTAGATTTTTTATAATATTTTTAATTTTTATTTTATATATATGGGTGTTTTGCCTGCATGTGTGAGGGAGTCAAAATGGCTGGAACAGAAGTTACAGACAGTTGGGAGCTGCCAAGTTGTTTCTGGGAATTGAACCTTGGAATTCTACAACAGTAGCCAGCACTCTTAATAATTGAGACATTTTTCAAGCTCCTAGATTTTTTTGTTTATTCACAGAATCCTAACAGTATGTAAAATTAAATATGATTATACACACCCTTCTTTTTCCCTGTACAGTCCCCAGATCCATCCAACACATCCAGGTCCTAACCAGGTAACCTCCTCCTACCCCTTTTCCTTCTCCTTCTCCTCTTTTCTACTAAGTCCATTTGGCAAGGCTGCATGTGCCTGGCTGTGGGTCTCTTTATTGGAGAATGGGCAGTCTTCCAGTCACCTCATTCTAAAAAAAAAGAATGACCCCATCTCTCAGCTGCCAATAACTCTTCAGTTGAGTGTAGAACTATGAGATAGTAGGTTTGTGCCTGGCTTTTCTACAAAACCATTTTTGGCTTAACCCTCTCATCCACTCTGTGATTGTCCCCATTCCTATCTGTTCACCTATGTTTAAGCCTTCCTTTTTCTAATTAATAAAATATTTATTTTATTGTTCTATGAGTATGAGTGTTTTGCCCTTTTCTATGTGTACCACATGCATGCCTGGTTCCCTCATAGGTCAGAAGTGGGGGTGGATCCTTTGCAATGGGGTTTCAGACAGTTCTGAGACACTGTGTGGGCACAAGAATTGAATCCAGGTCTTCTGCAAAAGTAATCATTGAGTCACCTCTTTAGCCTCCCAGTGCCTCTGTTTACATTCGTTTTTTTAAAACAATCTTTATGGTTAGTCTTCCTTTTCAGTTCTTTGTATATTTTACACACTGATCCTCTTTCAGATGAACATCTGGCAGAGATGTCTTTCCTGTTTTGTGGTCCTCTCCTCTTCACTCACCTGACACTTCACTGCACAGAAGTTTTAGCTCCACGTGGTCCTCTTTGTCGATAATTGCTCTCATCCTCTTCAATTCCAGGATCCTGTGTAGAAATTCCTCACCTGTACTTCTATGTTTATGCAGAGTCTTTGCTGTTTCTGGTGCAGTCTTAGAGTGTGAGGTCATGTGTTGATGTCCTTTGATCAGATTGGAATTAAGTTCTGTGCAGGATAAAAAGATGTGGCTTCATTTTCCTGAATATTGATCATCAGGTTTAGGGGTGCATGTCGGCATGTGTATGAGTGTGGGTGTGTGTGTATGTGTGTGTGTATGTGTGTGTATAAGCATGGGTGTGCGGATGCATGTGTTCATGTGTGTGTTGGACCATGTGGTTGGGATGCATGTGTTTATGTGTGTATGTGTGTGAAGGGTTTGCACATGTGTGTGTATGTGCGTGTATGTGTGGGTGGGTGAATGAGTTCTTGAGTGTATGTATGTGTGGCATCATGGGGGGGCATGAGCACATGTGTGTGTGAGCACATGTGTTTTGGTTTCACGTGTGTATGTGTATATGAGCATGTGGGGCAGTAGATGTGGCCATGTCTGTGTGTGAAAGTGTTTGGG
>JADRCH010000334.1:0-77538 GCA_019843965.1 Rhynchomys soricoides
CCACGGACCACTTTCCTGAGCACCTCCGCTCGTCTATGGTTCCGGTTTACACTGTACCCAGCCGTTACCCTTTATGGAGAAAACGAGCTGTAAAACTCCCATCACCGGAGGTGAGTATGAACTGTTTCTCTTTGCATATTATAGAATACTTTGAAGAAAAAAAATTTAAATTTGTGACAGGGGTCGTAGGTCTTTTGATTTTAGAACTGGGTTTCTCAGCCTCAGCATGGCTGACACAACTGCTCTGTCTTGGGCTGTGTGAGAACTATCTTGTGCTCTGTAGTGCACACAGCAGCACTGACCCTCTACTCACAAGCTCTGAGCATCACACACAACCTCAGACCCCCCCTAAGATGCTGCACTAGGGAGCAGCCATCACCAAATGGGGATCCAGTGCTCTAGCCAACAGGTCTAAGCCTTGGTTCAATACGCTGTGGGACTGTTCGTATGTTTTTGAGACAGTCTCCCGTTACCAGGCTGGCCTTGAACACCTAATGCTCCTTCCTCCTTCTCCCTCTCAAACACACATCTGACCATCTTATGAAGTATTCCATTTTTATATCCCCAGAAAATTTACTAACCAATTTTTCTTCTGTCTTTATCCTTCCTTCCCTCCTGCCTGTGTGTACACCAGGCTAGCCAGCCTGCCAGGGAGTCTCTTGTCTCCAACTCCTGTCTTGCCATGGGGGGGGGGGGCTGCAGACATGCACTGCTGCATCTGGCGCTGCACAGTTCCATGCTTGCATGCACTGCACCCACTGAACCATCCAAAGTCCATTTTGTTGTATTTCAGCAATAGGTTAGTGTGTGACCTTGTGACATTTATAACTGTCTACCTTTCGTGAATTTTGTGGTTCCAAAGACCATAGACAGAAGTACTGGAGGTCCTGCTGAATGTGGTAGGATAGGTCTATAATTCCAACACTGGGGAGGCAGAGGCAGGGGCTTACTCAAAGTTCAGGCCAGCCTGCTTTATGTGAGTTCCAGGCTAACTTCTGCAATCAGTGGTGCTGGGCAAACTCAATCTTAACATTCAGTAGAATGACATTAGACCTTCAATCACACCACTTCTAAAAACCAAAACAGATTCTTCTGAAAACAGATTAAAAATTAATAATTGAGACTGATACTACTAAAAAAAATACAGAGGGAATCTTCAATGACCCTGGACTTTTTGGGTATTACTTTAAAAACACAAGCATTGAAAGCAAGTGGGATTTAGATCAACGTTTGCACAGCAAAGGAAGCCATCAACAGAGTGAAGAGATAATCTAGAGAGTGGGAGAGAATATTTGAAAACTGTACATCGGACAAGGTGTTAACATCTAAACTGAACAGCGACTTTTAAGAAATGCAGACAAGTTAGTGATGAGGAAACTTCCTACTAAGAAACAGGCAAACCCACAAAAAGCTATTTTCCCAAATGGTACATCAATATAGCCTATTATAAGGTATATGAAAAATAAGCACAGGGAAATACACATTAAAATCGTAATGCCTTCCTTTTGAATAACGGCCGACAAGGGGAGCCTGAGCATCCACGGTGAGCACTTCCCTTCACTTCCCACAACTCTGGGGAACTTAGGTAGAGAGCTCTGGGAAACTTAGGAAGCTCAAGTAGCTGCCTCAACCCCACCCCAGGCGACCCCTCGGAGGCCCGAAAGCGCCTCCGATGCTCCTCCCAAACTCAAGTCGGTACTTCGGGGAAAGCTTCCTTACAGACTCCACACCTGACCTCCCTTTCCTGAAGCTTGGTCCTCTGCTTCAGCCTCTGTGGCCGCGAAAGAAAGCAGGAGCAGGCGACAAGCACAGATACACAGATAATGCAGGGAGCTCAAGGTGTGTATACACAGACAGACAGACACACACACACACACACCAATATCCATCCATCCTACACTACCGTCCACACCGACAGGCAGCCTGTTGGCTCCAGCCTTACTCTGTGGGGACCGAAACAAACTAGAAATCCGAGGTTCCGGGTAGAGACGCCAGGATGCTAGAATTCTGTATGCTACCTCTGGCGTGGTGGACCTTAGGAAATACAACCCTCGAGGGAGACCTCCAGGAAGCTTCGTGCTCTGAACCCAGCATGAAATTAGAGCTGCGCCCAGTGGCTTGTGGGAGTTCCCACCGGGGTGTGCACTTAAAGGGGAGGCTTCTGCCTGTGATCAAAATCTACTTCCGGTTCTGCCGGTAACTGATTTTCTGTCTTAAGGAGCATACCGATGAACCTAAATTTTATATTTTTATTTTTTATGCTATATTTTTTATTGGTTTATTTATTTACATTTCAAATGTTATCCCCCTTCCCAGTTTCTCCTCTGCAAATCCCCATCCTATCCCTCCTCCTCCCTGCTTCTATGAGAGTGCTCCCCCACCCACCCACCCACTCCTGCCTCACCGCCCTAGCATTCCCCTGTGCTGGGGCATCAAGCCTTCAGAGGGCCAAGGGGTCCCCCCTCCCATTGATGCCAGATAAGTCCATCCTCTGCTCTGCAGCTGCAGCTTCCATGTGTACTCCTTGGTTGGTGGTTTAGTCCCTAGGAGCTCTGAGGGGTCTGGTTGGTTGATATTGTTGTTCTTCCTATGGGGTTGGAAACCCCTTCAGCTCCTTCAGTCCTTCCCCTAACTCCTCTATTGGGATCCCCCCACCCCATCTACCTACCCACCCCGGTGCGCAGTCCAATGGTTGGATGCAAGCATTCACATCTGTATTGGTCAGGCTCTAGTCAGAGCCTCTCAGGAGACAGCTATATCAGGCTCCTGTCAGCAAGCCCTTCTTGGCATCAGCAATAGTGTCTGGGTTTGGTGGCTGCATAGGGGATGGATCCCCAGGTGGACAGTCTCTGGATGGCCTTTCCTTCAGTCCCTGCTCCACTCTTTGTTCCTGTATTTCCTTTAGACAGGAGCAATTCTAGGCTAAAATTTTTGAGATGGGTGTGTGGCCCCACCTGGGGCCGTACCTAGCCTCTGGATATGATCTCTACAGGCTCTCTCTCCCCTTTGTTTGTTATTTCAGCTAAAATCATTCCCGTTGGGTCCTGGGAGCCTCTTGCTTTCCTGGCTGTTAGGAAGAAAGCTAGGAATACCCACCATACAACTCACAGACCACATGACGTTCAAGAAGAAGGAAGACCAAAGTGTGCATGCTTCAGTCCTACTTAGAAGGGGGAACAGAATAATCACTGGAGGTAGAGGGAGGGAGGGACTTGAGAGGAAGAGAAGAGAAAGGGGAATTAGGGGGGTTAGGATCAGGTGTGGGAGGAGACAGGGAGGGAGATGTACAGTGGATCAGGAAATTGAACAGAGGTGTGTAGCAGTGGGGGATGGGGAACTGGAGGCAGCCACCAGAAAGTCCCAGATACCAGGAAAGCAAGAGGCTCCCAGGACCCTAAACTTAAAGTGCATAATAAGAAGTAAAATCAGATGGAGATTCTGCCTTGCCTGAGTCCCACTAAGTAGGACTCCACCTCTCGGTGCTTTTGTAGGGACTATGATAAATTTGAAAATTACTGAACTCTAGAATTGGTTGGTTTTAAACGTGGTAGTTTACATCGGCAATTTCAGACAGACAGATGTGCAGAGAGTCAGTGTCCCTGTTATGTAAATAGGAAAACGTGAGTGAGGACCAGTCGATAAATAGCAACAGAACTGCGCCCATTTTGAAAGGTGAATGACTAGCACGTGGAAGTATCTAAAACACAAACACACCTTGTTTATGTAGGGAAAATGTACTTAGTGTAACGCGACATGAGCTTTCAAAACCACTTTTATTGTTCTTTATATTTACACATTTTTTCCAGAACGTGAGAGAAAACTAATGTCAAGGTTATAGATGATCCTACTAGGACCACTAATCGTATTAAATGCTTTGTAAATTATCTAAGTGCCTAAAGTATAGACAGGTTAGATTTGAAATAAGTCAGTCCCAACTATGTGTTAACTACAGAATATTGGTTAAAGATAACTGCCCTCCCAGATTCAAAGTGACCATCCTCACAATAGTCAAAAGAAAACTTAAGTCGATTATAAAATAGGGGTAGATTCAGGGGCAATGGACATTGCCAGTGGTAATAAAGAGGGCAAGTCATCAAGTGAAAATAAACTTGGCTGGGAGTGGTAAAACCTGCCTTGTAATCCCAGCAATGGCAAAGCACAGCCAGCTACATGTCTGTGAGAAGAGATCACTGTGGACTACATAGTGAAACCCTAAAACACACTCAGAGCACAGTTCCAATAGCATAACTTCAAACGTGACCAAGGGGGGGGGGGACCTGCCAGAGCAGTAAGGAATGACAACCAACTCCACCAGCACATACAAATGTTTTCATATTGTTGTTGTTTTTGTTTTTCAAGACAGGGCTTACTTTGTAGCCTAGGCGTTCCTGGAACTCATTCTGTAGAGCAAGTTCGCCCTGAAGTCAGATTACATACCTGCCTCTGCCTCCCAAGTACTGAGATTAAAAGGCATGGGCTAAATGTTTTCTCTATTAATAATTGATAGAACAGAACCTGAAAAGCAACAGAATATAGTTGATTTGGACAGCTTATCAATTATGAATGCAGTCAAAATAAAAACGGAGACACTTAAATGTTAATAAAATGAGGGGGAGGGCTGGAAGGGAGGGCATTCTTATACCTTGCCTATTACCTGAAGATGCTTCTATTGCAAACTTCTTTAAGGCCACGCCTATTTTAAGATGATAGCCCATGGGCGGATTACTAAAGTAGACACTGTAGGTGGGTGGTTTGAATAGGTCAGGCCCCCCATAGGCTCATTTGAATGCTTGGTCCACAGGAAGTGGAATTACTAGAAGCCTTGTGGAAGTGGGTGTGTCCTTATAGGAGGAGGGATGTCACGCACCATCTAGAAGGTAGGCGTGAAGTGAGGATCCATCAGGAAGTTGGAAGGGGATGGAGGGACTTCTCAGCACGTGGCTACTGTCCCCTTTAGAAGCAGGAGAGAAGCAAGTTTGAAAGGAGATACAGAAGGCTCTCCTTGTAACTCAGGGATTATCTGTATGGGCCGATAAAGGAGATAAAATAAAGAATGAGCCTCCTCGGGTTAGATTTAGTTCCCATAGATTTCCAAATTCTTCAAATCAGAATAAAATGGAGACAGGAAAGAAGGGAAAAATTAAGAGGGCGTCGTAAAAGAATGACAACCTTATCCTGTAATCTGACATGTAATCTGAACATTTTAACTGCCACACCCTACACAGTATAAGTTTAGGGGCAACAGAAATATAGAAATGACAGACACACACCAAAAATAGCTGGGATCTGATGGACCAGATCCTCGAATGAAGAAGCAGCAACAGCACCCCAGAAAACGTTGTGGGGAGTCCACCAAAGAAGACTACTTGGATAGAGGCTTAAGCCAATACTAAGTTTTTATTAGCCACCTGATCACTACACTTGGGGTTCAAGATCACAGCGTAGCCCATAGCCTTTATGGGGGTGAACTTTTAAGCATCAAACCTATATATTGGGTTGATACACTTCAGTTAACAAGAACAGCTAGCCAGAAGAAAGAGAACCCGAAAAGCAAAGGAAGTGCATTTTGAGACTTTCCCAGAACTAAGGATTCTGTGGCTGGTGGTACTGCCCACTTGCAGAGTTTTGTGGTATGAATGGTACTTCTCTCATGGAGTCTGTTGTGATCTAAAGGCCCACTAAGGTTTGGGGTCATGTTAATTTCTGGGCTGGTCTTACTGAAGAAGAAAATGTGTGAATTCATCCTGCTTTAAAGAGGTATAGTTGGTCCTATAGACTATTAATTTGAGTGAATTAATCTTTATTTTACATAATTGGCTATACAGTTTAAGACTCAGAGCCCCACAGTTAATCCAACTAGTTAAGCACAGTCAGTGCTGATAGCAGTTAGCCAGGACCAAGAAAGAGGAGACTAGTACCAATTATGTGAATTATGTCTCTGTTTTAATTTGTTTTTAATTTTCTTTTAAACATGCAAGGTTTTTTAAAAATAATTTTGATTTTTTTTTTTCCAGATTTAATGGAAGATGCATAGGGCACTGCATCGCACCCTGAGGCTGAGTTGCTGCATCTCCAGGTATGGAGCGTCTGCTTTTTGCAACTGAACAGAGGAACAGAGCATATAACAAAAAAGGCCCTCCTGCCTGCCTGCCTCTGAGACGTGAGGGATTCATCCAGCCACCTCTGAATCCCTGAGCCTGAGAATCTCCCCACCCTCTGAACCTGCCCACCCCCATTTCCCTTCTGATGTCAGTTCCTCCAAAAGGATCCAGGCTAGGACAGCCCCAAATGGGGACAAACAGGAAGTGGGATACTCAGAGTCCCCATCTCAGAGTCCCCCTCCCAGTCATTTTAGGAACAATAAATACTGTGTGACAGTAGCAGGAAGGACCTCCATGGGCTGTGTAGCAGCCTGAGCATGCTGGTCAGGAGCCTGCCCTCATTCTGTGTGCCGGATGATATGGATGCCTGAATCCATGAACACTGGCCCACTCATCTCCCCTGTCCGTAGAGCAAACGATGCATTCTCAAACGGTTTCTGCATCTGACCTCTGCTGAAGGCACCCAGGTCTCCCCTGGCTTTGGCAGAGCTGCAATCACTGAACTGTGAGGCCAGAGATTCAAAGTCTTCCTCTCCTGACTTAATCTGCTGGATGAAGCCATTGATCAGCTCCAGGGCCTCCTCCTTGCTCCTCTTTCCTGCAGCCAGGATGAGGGGCCTCGGAGATTGGCTGTGCTTCACCAGCAGGTGTGAGCAGCGCACCCTAGCAGGCTCACCCTGGCCATTCTTGCTGCTGCCTCCAACAGTGCTGCCTTCGCTGGACGCTTCCTCTGGCTGACCTTGGTGATGTAATTGAAGTAGTAACCCCGCCTGGGCTACGACTCACGCTTCTCCCAGCCGGGTCCGCAGCTTCTCCGCGTCCGCCATCTTTCCTCCTGCCGCAGCGCCTGCTCCGCCTCCGTTTTTAATGATTCTTCATTGATTAGTATAGAAACAACAGGTTACTCCTAAAATAATAGTCTCCATTGTTTTATGAGAAATAAGTCTAAGTCTGTCTACCTTTGTAGAACGCCTTATACATGGGAATTTAACAGTTGTTTCTGTTCAGAAATGGAATTTTTAATAACTCTAGGTTATCAACATTTAATTTAGTTTCTTAGAGTTTTTATCTCCCATGGCGAAGGCTGGTGTGTCTATGGATATTAGGGCAGCTCTGCCCACTCCAGCCAGGAATGAGATGAGGCCAAACAAGGGCACTCCTTCTCTTGGGGGTCTAGGGTCCACATTAAAATGGATTTTTCCTTCTTCCCCATTATATGGCATTAATGAGACAGAATGTGTACTAAGACACATAAAAAGCGGTTCAGAGTTTATAGAGCATCAGAAGCAACACATTCAATCAATCACCCACTGAGAAGTCTCAGGAGCTCGTTAACGTTGCTGTTGCCCTGATGAGTTAACCCACAAGGCAGAATAGCAGGACCAGAATACTGGTAACTGCCTTGATTAAAGGTTTTAGACAGTAGACAAGTTCCATCCCATTGTGCATTATCTGCAGGGAAGCATGGATGTGGCCTGGTCTACCTGCCTTGAGAGGCTTGTCTCGGAGGTTTTTCAGGTTACAGTCCTGTCGAACTGTGTGCCTTTCAGTTCCTGAGAAACCAATGCACTCCCTCGGGCAGTGAAGCATTCATGACGATTCCTGTTTGTTTGTTTGTTTGTTTGTTCTGTCTGTTCCCTTGGAAGTCAAAGAAGCATGGAAGCTTGGCACGACAATTGGTATGAGACATTCGTCTTGTGCACCCTGTAAAGTTTGCAAACATCATTGTATTCTTGCTGCTAAAACTGTATTAATCGTGGCAGTCACCACTATATTTTGTTTCTCAGAATATTAAAAAGTCTGATTTCTTTCAGTAAAATTGACACAGTCTTAGTCATAACGTGTGTTGTAGAAATGGGGGCCAATATGTTGTAGAAACATTTTAATCCAATCCAGGTTTTCTACACTGCCTTGATCATTCAGTTCCCAGATAAAACACAATAGACCTTATACAATAAGCCTAAACAGCACAAGAGTGGGCAGATTTTTATTCTCTGTTCTATTAAAATCTGTTTCCTATCAGTAACCCTGAGCTTTATTACTGTTTATTACTTTATTGCTCTTTCATTTGGGCTGCTCTTAACTCAATTGTCCAGCCCTCGGGGCTATGTTTTCTTGACTCCTACTCCATGGCAACTTTCTCTTCCTCCCCACCTGTCTTCTCCTCCCCATAGTCTCTGATCCCACCCCACCTCCAAGGGAACCCTAAAGCCCACCTACGTTTCTTCTGCCCAGCTATTGGCTGTCAGAATCTTTATTCACCAATCAGAAATAACTTAGCGGCAGGGTCACATAGTGTCACTTGGGTCTGTATGCGGACTCTCTCCTCTCTGGAGAAACCAGGTCTTAAGGAACCAGTATTAGCATTAGAATACAAGCAGCATCAGGCCAGTCCATGACAAACAAGGCCCACTGACATGTTAATTCTTTATGGTCAATATCAGGTGACTTTGGCCCATTGAGTGTGGGCACTCACAGTTATCTAATGTTAAATTGGGCTAGCCAGTCATAGCAAGGCTTGTCAGTTAAGGGGCTGACAGTCTGGTTAGTTCCTATCCCTGTGTAGTATGGGGACCAGGGGTCTAAGCATAACCAGCAGTCCTGGCTGATTTCTGACTGAGAATGATTAACTAAGTGGTGGACCTTTTCAAGAGTGGAAAGTGGGAATGGGGATCCCTCAGGATCTCAAACAGTAGGAAGTAGGACTGTGACTCCAGGTGTGTTACGTGAGGTAGTTTTTAGATAGGTGAGTTGGCTGGAACTTTGATATATGTAGAGCTTGGTTAGGACCCAAAGGTCTGGGGACCAAGGAGAGAGGGCAGTTTAGTCTATCCAGATGGTAAGTCCATCCCCAGGGCCCCATCCTATGGCAGAGAGTCTGAGTACCCAGGTTGTCCCTGTTTCCCATAGGTCAGAATTGTTTTTTCTTGGTAGTGGAGGATAGCAACCCAGGGAGAAGCCAAAGAGCCTCTAGGAGGGCCAAGAATTTCTCATGGTTTTTAGTGTCATTTTCCCCAGCAGTGAGAAACCGTCTTTCTCTATAGGTAATGTTATGTATATGCACAGTAGCAAAGGTATAGTGACTGTTTATCTGTATGGTGGTGGACTTTCCTATCCCTCAGCTGAGAGTCTTGGTCAGATCCATTAGTTCTGCTCTCTGGGCTGAGGTACCCAGCCCTAAAGCCTGGGCCCTCCTTCATTTCATTAAAATGGACTACTGCAGCCACATGTACCTGGTTTCATCTTCAATAACCTGCTCCCATCCATGTAGAGCATTGCACTGAGATCTTTCATGGAGATGTCATCTCAAGACAGTTTTAGATGGCCGCCTACAGGTTATCATCAGGAAAGTGGCCCAAGAGTACAGAGTGTGGACAGTGCAATTATTAGATAGCCAGCATTCTGGTGTTCCTTGGAGGAAGGTCTCAACAAGGAAGGGTTATGTGAGTAGAAGATCCTGTCTCTGTTTCGTTTCTTTTCCATTGACTAGCAAAAGCTGCCACAGCTCTTAAACGGGTGAGTCTTCCTGTAATTATCATTAGGACAGGTGTGACACAGGCCATTTTTTGTGGCCTCGGTGTTTGAGTTAAAGCCCCCTTTGCAATGTCTTTTGCTCCATGGACAAACAGATGCAAAGGTTTTGAGATGTCTGGAAGTGCTAGGGCTGGAGCCGAAGTCCGAGCTGGTTTTAAAGCCTCAAATGCCTTTGATTGGTTTCAGTCCAAATTAGGGGCTCAGTGCCCCCATTTCTGTTGGTGTATAGAGAACTTGCTATTTCCAAAAACACTTGTATTCAGAGGCAGCAATACCTAGCTGCCTGGGAACTCTTGAACCTCTCTCCTAGTCTTTGGATTTGGGATCTGAAGGATGGCAGAAATCCTCCTCTGAGATGGGCTCCTTTTTGGTCTCCCTAGCAGGCACCCTCTAAGGTAGAAAGAGGGCTTTCAAATGAAGCGACATTTTGAAGCCCCTGGTCTATAACTCTTACATCAGTGCCTCAGTGAGATTATAATCTATTTAGTGTTAATCTATTTTATAATAGATTTTAGTTTATAATCTATTTTAGTTTTAGAGGCTGGGAGGAGGTCATCTACATATCGTGACAGTATAGTCCCAGGAAATATCTAACATAAGGGTGAGAGGTCAGCACTTAGTGTTTCATCAAACATAGTTGGAAAAATTTTAAATTCTTGGGGCAACCTGGTCCAGGTAAATTGCCCTCTGTAACCTCCCTTGGTTCTGTCTATTTTAAAACAAATACAGGTTGAATCACCTCTGCCAGTGGGAGGTGGAAGAATGCACCTTTCAGGTCCAAGACAATGTACACCTCTTTTTCTGGAGGAATTAGACTCATGAAAGTGTACGGGTTTGGGACCATTGGGTGAATGACCACTATTCTCTTGTTCATTTTCCTCAGATTTTGGATGATTCTATGATCAGAGGTCCCAAGTTTCTTCACAGGCAGAAGAAGCATGTTCTAAGTTTGTTTCTTTAAGCTAGGCAATATGAACTGTAATTTCCCTGTTTTGTTTCTAGGGCAACTGTGTGATATTTTTAATCTGGTAGATAGTAGAAATTAGTTAGTTAAATTTGGTGTTGGACCAGTCCTAGGGAATCGGTTTCTCCCCAGGACTCACCCCCCAGGAATCTTTGTTGTCAATTTGAAGGATAGTCCAATTGTATCTTTTGATTGGAAGCAAGACTTTCAGCTAGGAGATATTCTTCTGACAGAGGGCAAGATATCAATATTTTCTCTCGGGTATCTGTAGTCTAACTGTCTCATCAATCAAGAAGGTGACTGTGGCTTTCAGTTTATGCAAAGGATCTTTTCTTTTGATCAGTTTTCTGGTTGTTGTTGTTGTTGTTGTTGTTGTTGTTGTTGTTCTTGTTCTTGTTCTTGTTCTTGTTCTTGTTCTTGTTGTTGAATACCCTTCGAGCTACCTCCAGAAACTGGGAACTATTTATACCTTGAAATCCATCTAATTTGTATAACCTTTTTTTTAATACCTGGGGTTGCTAGGTGACAAGGCAATCTTTTTAGCAGCTATCTTTAATCCTTCTGAACAGGACCTAGAGAAAATCGCCTCCTCAGTCAGTGTTGGACAGAAGGGAAAATCCATTCTATCCTGCCTGCCTTGTCTGGCAGCAATCCTTCTGCCAAAACAGGTGCAGTTTCTCTTCACTTTTCAGAGAACAGTGGGTTTTAAGTTTCCCAATTCTATAGGTCAGTGATTGAAAAGAAGACATGAACCAAGCAGGAGGAAGGAGGGAATGTTTTTCTTTTCTCCATCCAATGGGTGCAACAGGCAGCTTACAGCAAGTGGGGAGGGAATGAAGAGATACTGTTCCTCCCTCCCTGTGGTTCCTCCCTCTCCCCCCACCCCATGTGCAGTTCACTTAGGTGCCTGGGTACCCTTTTGTGTCTCCATACAGAAAATAGGGATGATCAGGACAAAGGGCAGGAGTCAAGTAATGAAACAAGCAAGTGTTCCAAGAGCCTGGAGGGCAGAGAGAACAGGGTTTTTTTGTTTTTTGTTTGTTTGTTTGTTTGTTTTTTGGTTTTGGTTTGGTTTGTTTTTTAATTTTTTTGCTTTGTTTTGTTTGTTTGTTGTTTTCTGAAAGACCTGGTGGAGCCTAAAGTGTTTGGGTCCCTCAACAGGAGGGGACAGATCCTGCTGGAAGGGGGATGTCTCCCACCAGAGCAAGCCAACTAGTCAATATAGGGAAACTGTTCAAGGTGACTGGAGTTGCATATTTTAGAAAGAGTGGACCATTACTGAGTCACCTGACTCCAAAAGATGGCCAACTGATTTTGAAGAAGGTCCAGAGCTTTTCCATACGAGAAACAGACATCATACCCATCCTCATCTGCTGAACTCTTCTTTGGGCCAAATAGCTCACAGCTGCCATTGCAGTCACCATCTCCATAGCAAGAGCAGCAGCCACTGCTGCAGCCACAGTCACTGCGCTAAAGGCACTCAAGGTGGCCCTGCATGTGCGACTGAGGGAAGTAATTCCTGGGCAGCAGCTGGTGGTTACAGGAAAGATCACTCCCTCTTTCATTTTAGATGTTTCTCCAATCAACAGAACTGACAGAAACACATAGGGAGATTCACACATAGACACACCAAGTAAGGACAACCAGTGGCCAACTAATATTCATATACCTGAACACACTAGGGAATATTCAAAGTTTTGAATCCCAGACACTGGGTCAGTGACTACATCTGGCTTTTGTGTCCTAAACAGAAGGTGCCTTAACCAGACTTATCTTTGCAGGTGACAGACCAAGCAGTGCTTTCTTTCCTTTGGGGGTAGAGGCCTCAGGCTGTGATTCATCAAGGGGAATCCTGGGGACCTGAAGTCTTCAGGTTGCATACTATGTCAACACCACACTCTTCTGTGCTTGCTCTGAGCGCCTCTGAGGTCTCCAGTGTTTGGTCTCTAGGGATCTTAGTGGAACCTCCTGAAGTGTTGTGAGTGACATATCCACCAGAGACTACCTGGAGGCAGGTTTAAGCCAATAGAAAGTCTCTATTAGCTGGCCAGCAACTACGCTGGCGATCTGGACCCTAGTATATCCCCAAGCCCTTCTCAGTGTGAGCTTTTAAGCACCAAACTATATCCTGGGTCCCAAAGGGTGAAGAGACTCCTCTGGCTACTGGTGGTGTTGGGCTGTATCTCCCTGCTACTGCTGACAAAATAAGGCATTTGAACTTACAGAAATTTTAGAAAACGGTTACGGTTTTAACACCTTTAACCCAGATTAAAATACTAAGCAATTTTAAAGGACTCTAGAACTGCCAAAACACCCCCCATCGGCCAGCCATACCGCAGACCTTAGAGAAATAAATGTAATCAATTCCAGCTAGCCACAGCCGATTATTAAATATCACCATTTCTGTAACTATATAAGCAGAGTGTACTGAATATGGGGGGCAGGGCTGAAAAATGAGTACTCACTGGGGAACCTACGGTGATTGTTTTCACTTTAATGGATGGTAACTAACTACAACAGAAACCTAAACACCATAACTTGTGCAAAAGATTCACTGATATGGAATGTAGTCATGAGAATGAAAAACACAAGTCCCTTGCACCCGACGCTTGATGAGCACACATGGAGAACAGCTGGGCTGGCTTTGGGTTACTCTAAATTGTATGAAATATTAACTTTCTGGCCATGCCTATCATTGAACGGCTCTATCTTAGAAAGCAGGCACCCTGAGTCAAGTTACGCTGTTGTAAGTGCCATGAAAAAATAAACAAGCAAACAAACAAAAAAAACAGACTCTACATCTAACACAAGTGTACAACCACCTGGCTATGGATAATTTATTTGTACCAGTAATGACACCTGAAAACCTACCAAATCATGTTGGACACATAAACTTACTAGTTGTGGAAGATGGTACCACCTCACCTCAGACCTTAAAAGGACTATCACAAGACCAAAATGTGGCAGACATACTGAGTAGTCACCTTGTCACATAATGAGCTTCATTCTCAGGAAAATTACAACAAAACCACCTGCTTCTATCACCAGACTGTACCTTGAATGCAGTTTCTCCTGTCCTTAACACTCAGATCACTACAGACTGGCCCTCAGATGACCTGCCATCTGGATTTGCATTTGGCATCTCTGCTCCTGAAAAACACCTGCAGTATGTAACATTTTTTTTTCTGGTCTCTCCAGACTCTTCCAAAGGCCTCTATCAGCTGAGTTTGGCATAGCCTCTTTGAATCCTGAAATCTCTTTAACCCTTTTTGAGCCATTTTGTAACCTATATATTTGTATATTACTGTGTGGCATGTTAAAGTGTAATGGAAGACTTTGTATTGGTAATTAAGATCAGAATAAAAAGGCAAAGTGTGGTGGCATGTGCCTTTAATCTCAGCACTCAGAAGGCAGAGGCATGTAGATTTCTGTGAGTTCAAGGCCACCTGGTCTACAAAGAGAGTTCCAAAACACCAAGGGATAGACAGATAAATCCTGTCTCAAAAAAACAAACAAAAATAAAAAAAAAAAAATCAAAAACCAAACAACTAAAAATATTGGACTAAAATCTATTATTGTCAACAACTCATTAGCAAGCAAAATTGGGATTACTTGACAATGACAAAGTACTCAGCAAGACAAAAGGTTGTAAATTTATTGTTTATTCAATAACTGACATTGTACAAACACATGGTCCATCTTTCCACATGACCACACAGTATCCTGTAACATACACGTGATGTGTTCATCTGTGCTACATAATACAAACATGAGACAATCAGTATCTTGCAGGGTAACAGATATCTTCCAGTTGTTGGAATTTGTTTTGTTTTGTTTGGCTGGGTTGTTTTTTGATGTTGTTTTTGGTGGTGTGATATATGTATGTGTATATGTAGGTGAGTGTATACACACACACACCTACATATACTGAGGAGAGAATCATTGTTTAAGTGCTGTGACTCAGAGAACCCTGTTGAATACAGATGGAAACAATAATATGCTCAATGTTACCCATTACTGAATTTTCTACTAGACAAGGCTTTTTCACTACGATGAACCTGACTCAGAGCAATCCCTCCTAAAAGGATCATATACATGAAGCTATCATTCATGATAGGCATTAACAAAATGAGGGAATTTTCAAGATGGCACCATAGCAATATACTTTAAAATGCTGTAAAGTACCAAATTCAAATGATTATAGAAACCTAAGTAGAGAAACATCAGTGTAAATTTATGCTCTTGAAAGATTTTTCTCTTTTGACACTAAAGGGGGCTTAAGTGTCAACAAAAACAAAGTTCTAGTCAAAAGTCTTAAGCTTCCTGATTGCAAGAATAGTATTAAGTTTGTACTGAGTATTATACCAGTTACACCAAACATGTTGAATTGTGATAATATTGTGGTGCTATGCATTCATAACTTTATTTCAATTTTTATTCATATTGGACCCATGATTAAAGTATCCATATCTATAAATATTTAGAAGTAATAGTCTCTTTACATTTCTAGTGGAGCTCTGGCTGCTACCATCTTACCTAATATGATTGCTGACACCTAAGTGTTTCTGGACATGCTGGCAACAAGACAATCTACAATATGTTCTTACCTCAAATGTTTCATCTGTACCTAACTTCTCTTGGATAGAAAATACAAGCTACAGGCTAGGACAGTAACTGGGTGACTAAGTTCATGCCTATCACACACAAGGCCCTGGGTTCAATCAACCCTGAAATTTTAATAAAGGCAAGAGCAAGGCCAAATCTTTATATTAGATTCTTCTTAGGACGCACACATTTGTTAAAATGGCACTTTGGAAACCAATGACAGATTTCTGAAAGTTGTAATTCTGAATCATTTCCTTAAGAGTAGGGATGGATCTGTGGTATAAACGTCATGCCATCCTGGCTAATGAAGTAAGGGATGTCATGTCTAGACTTTTTTTTTTTTAAAAGAAAGGATCTCTATAAAGTCACAATTTAAAGTCCAGCTTGACCCTTCTGCCTCAGTTTTTCAAGAACTGGGTTTCAGGAATGCACTACCACACTCAACTCTAAAACATATTCTTAATACTACAGCCCCCAAACCCATATATACAGAAAAACAGGGTTAACATGGTACATTAACAACTTTAATCCAAGTGATGATACATAAGTGTGTTTTTGAATCTTCCAGCTTTTACGTATGTATGAAATTTTTCTCACATGTATTTTTATACTTGGCTTCAAATTGGGCTATCTTTGTTAATGTTTTATGGAGAGTTCACCAGAGAAAATGAGTCAGACACAAACTATAGCCAACTGGAAAGTCTTCATTTCAGTTGGCTGGGACTACACTCATGTATTCAGGATCCATGTATACTCACAAGCATTTAGAGCAAGGGGCTATATTAAAAACAGGAACCACATTCTGTAGCTCAGCAGCTACAAGGGGAGCATTTGCCCAAGCAGGAGGCTTAACAGAAGCCAGGGTAAACAGTTGGCTGAAGAGGGAAGTTTGAACATGCAGGCAGTTTAAGAGAAGCCAAAATAAATTAGCAGGAGTATCTTGATCTCTGGTTCATAGACTAGAGTTGGGTAAATTTCCAAGAATCTCCATCAAAAGTCAAATTCTAGTCAAACTTAAAATGGTCTCAGCAACATGAGATGGAGGAGACAGCATTGTCTTGCCCAGTCACAAATGTATTTTATCTTAATATCTGGGCAGAGAACATAAATTATGGGATTTTAGCTTTTGAAAGTTGTGTTTCATCCCTTTTAAAAGTATTTATTCACCAACAGCTAGTTTTTAGACATCTCTGCACAAAAAGCTGAAGAAATGGATTGTGAATAAAAATGCTTTCATCTACTTTTTCATCCATCAGATTTTATCCAGAAGGAAGTATTTGGAATTTTAATACTGGAGGATTGCACAAGGCTTTTCTAAACTATCTACAACACAACTAGCTGTTCATATCAGTTATAGTCATGCCAATGGAAAGCAAGAATACTGTAAAAGCTACTTTATAGAACAAGAACCAAATATTCTCAAGGATTCTATATCTATTATAACCCTGTTTCCACAAGTTTGGCTGATATTATGCTCATTAACTCTGCAGAAAGAAAGTAAACATCCAGTCTAATAGCACAGGAGCCATGGGGTATAAATGGCGGCAAGGTGCCTCAAACAGTACTAGTCTCAATGACTGTTCTTCCTAAATTAGCTGAATTGTGTTTGGTGAATTAAGTTTATGCAATTAACATCAGTATTAAAGATGAGATAACTTAGGAGCATGAAGGCTACAATATATCTTTCTGACATTCAAAGACATTCTCAACAGCATCTTCTGTGAACAGAATTCCTACACTCTCATTCTCTAAGGGTTTCTTGGTATCACAAGTATATGAATACTCAGATATTGATTAAATCCTATGACAGATTAAAGTTCTTCACAGATTCTTTTCAGTCCCAGTCTTGTCAATATGACTTCTTTGATATTCAGTAAAATTTCCATATAAAGGCTTGTCCACCTTCCTTTTCTGATGTTGTATAAGCTCACCATTTAACAATAAAAAGATTTTTCACATTTTTTACATCCTTAGGGTTTCAGACCTATATGGACTCCTTCATGAGCTTACAAAACTAACTCCATAAATGTTTACACATCCCTTGCAGTGTATGACAACAGCATGGATACTTCTGTTAAAGGCCTGAGCTCCTGCTGCAGGTCTTCCCACGTTCTTTGCAGTGATAGGGTTTCATACCAATATGAATTCTCTGATGTATGCTGAAAGCAGACCTTAATCTAAACTTTCTCACACTTCTTATATTCACAGGGTTTCAGACTGGTATGAATTCTCTGATATACAACTAGCTTAGAATTACTGAACGCTTTCCACATTCCTTCCATTGAAAGGCTTCTTAATAAAGTTTAGCATGTCAAATCACCTTTAATTTTCAACTGAAGGCCTTCCCTCGTTCTTAAGCTTTCTCAGTATTGTGACTACTTTGATGTGCTTTAAGGTCTCTACCATAAGTAAAGTACTTCCCACATTCCTCACATTCATAAGGGTTCTTGCCAGTATGAATTCTAAAGTGTCCAAGAAATTGGTAATGATATTGAAAGGCTTCTCCACATTCCTTACATTGAAAGGGTTTCTCTCCAGTATGGATTCTTTCATGAATTCTAAGGCCTGTACTACGAACAAAGCCCTTTCCACATTCCTTGCACTGAAACGGTTTCACATCATAATGAATTCTCTGATGTTGAGTAAGTTGGTACGGGAGTCTGAAGGCTGACCCACACTGCTCACATTCAAATGATTTCTTTCCATTATGAATAGTCTGGTGCCGTGTGAGCTGAGCCAGAACAGTGAAGGCCTTCCCACACTCCTTACACTCAAAGGGTCTCTCATCAGAATGAATTTTCTCATGTTGCATGAGGTTTGAGCGACGATTGAAGGCTCTTCCACACGCTTTACATTTATATGGTTTCACACCACTGTGAATAATCCTGTGTTCCACAAGGCTGGAGACACGCTTGAAGGACTTCCCACATTCCTCACAATGAAAAGGGGTCTGACCTGTATGACTGGTTTTATGGTTATTAAGCTGGCTGGAAAAATGAAAAGATTTTCCACATTCTTTACATTCAAAAGGTTTCTCATCACTATGAAATCTCTGATGTCGAATGAGATGTATATTTAATCTAAAGACCTTCCCACATTCCTTACACTCAAAGGGTTTCTTTCCAGTGTGAATACTCTGATGCTCAGTAAAATTTGATCGTCGACGAAAGAATTTCCCACAGTCCTTGCACTGATAGGGTTTCACATCGGTATGAATTCTCTGATGTTCACTGAGCTGGTACTTACGTCTGAAGGCTGACTCACAGAGTTTACACTTGAAAGGCTTCTCATCGGTGTGAGTTTTCTGATGCTCAGAAAGGTATAGATGAAGCCTAAAAGCCTTCCCGCATACATTACATTCAAAGGGCTTCTCACTGGTATGAGTATCATAGTGTCGTAAGAGGTAAGAGCCATTACTGAATATCTTCCCACACTGCTTACATTCAAATGATTTGTCTTCAGTGTGAATGTTCTGGTGTCGAGTGAGCTGTGCCAGAACAGTGAAGGCCTTCCCACACTCCTTACAATGAAAAGGTCTGTCATCAGAATGAATTTTCTGATGTTGCATGAGGTTTGAGCGGCGATTAAAGGCTTTCCCACACACATTACATTCATATGGTTTCATACCAGCATGAATAGTCCTATGCTGAAAAAGGGTAGAGATGCGGTTGAAGGACTTCCCACATTCCTCACATTCAAACGGTTTTATACCTGTATGAGTATTTTTATGGTACTGAAGCAGGGTAGAAAGATGAAAACCCTTTCCACATTCATTACATTCAAAAGGTCTCTCATCACTGTGAGACTTCTGGTGTCTTGAAAGCAGCTGCTGGAGTCTGAAGGCCTTCCCACACTCCTTACATTCATACGGCTTCTCCCCAGTGTGAATACTCTGATGCTGAGTAAGATTTGACCTACAGCCAAAGCATTTCCCGCAGTCTTTACATTTATATGGTTTTCCTTTATTGTGAGCAAGAGTCTGGCTAGTATAAGTAGGCAGTCCTTTCTTGTTAGTAATCTGTTGATCAGCATCTCCTTCTTGATAATTTTGTAGCCCCTTGAATGCACTATAGTGAGGGCCTTTACTAAAACTGAAGCCCTGGAGGTCAAAAGTTTTACTTAATTGCTGTATGTTTTGCTTGGGTAACTTTTTATTATAAATTTGATTTTCTGGAGATATATTTTCAGCTTCAAAACATGTCTCCAAACCTGAAAGAAAAGGAGAAAACAAGAATACCTTATTTTCCTATAATATAAATTCCTGTACATACAAATTCCATTAAATGAATGACCAGACTCTAAAGTGTTTTCTGAGTTGCTGACTAAAGGAAAGTATACATAGTAGAACAATCTCAGAACGTGAAGTCATGTCTGCTGAATGGGTATAATGAACTAAACTGTAATAATCTCATGTTTCTTTGCATACTTCAAGAAATATGTAGAAGTTAGTGAAGGTTTCTGAACCAGATCGCAGAGAATAAAATATCTATACCACATAAATATGTATCTGCCACACCCTTTAGTGAAGGTTTTTTGAACCTGTGGGGACATGACAGCCGGCCCTAACCTGATGGCATTGATTTTTTTGCCTGTCCAGCAATGAACTGCTTTATCCCAGTAATAGGGGTGCTAAGAACTGAGTAATAATGTATACAGGACTTCTGTGATGGCTAAAGAAACTTACTGTGAAACCAGGAATCCCTTACTGGCCAATGGCCTTTTGCTCTGGGCTATCTGGGCGATCCTAGTGGCCTGCCCACCGGTGAGCTAGAATAGGACAATGTGCTGTGAGGTATTAACCTGCTCATCTCTTGAAAAAAGAAAGAAAACCAAAAGATAAAAAGAACTTGCTGATGTCTATGTAAGTATGCATTACTACACAGTAGAAAAGGAGGAAGAACTGAGGGAAGTCAGTCTTGCTGCCCAGATGTGGACCAATGGATAGCTGTAATGCCCACCTGTCTGATGAGTAAGATCCCACCCACCACCTCTCCCACCAGACACACTCTCTAGCTCTTAGGCTGCCTTCCTTCTCCTAGCAGTACAAATAAATTCACTTACTCTAACTTTGAATTCAGTCTGTCTTCAGCCTTTCACAGTGGATTCAATGCCACAACAAACCAAATGAAGAGAAAAAATCTATATAACATGAATATATAATGTGTGTCATTCTTTAAGAAAACTGGCCTGGACTTGGATTTTATTTTACTTTATTTTTGGCTTTTCTAGTCAGGGCTTTTCTGTACAGCCTGGGCTGTCCTGGAACTTGCTCTGTAGATCAGGGTGGCCTAGAACACATAAATCCACCTGCCTCTGCCTCCCAAGTGCTGGGATTAAAAGTATACTCCACCAATTCCTGGCCTGGACTTGGGATTCTTAAAAAAGAAAGGGGTAGAAATCTGTTGTGGTAGTGATACACAATTGTAATACCAACGACAAGGAGCCAGAGGTAATTAACTGGGTTATGGATTCCAGGCTAGCTTGGACTAGATAGTGAGACTCTGCCTAAGAAAAACAAAAACAAGATAAAAAGAAAATAGAAAGTGTACTGGCTGGTTTTGTGTGTCAACTTGACACAAGCTGGAGTTATCACAGAGAAAGGAGCTTCAGTTGAGAAAATGTCCCCATGAGATCCAGCTGTAAGGCATTTTCTCAATTAGTGATCAAGGGGGGAGGGTCCCTTGTGGGTGGTGCCATCTGTGGGCTGGTAGTCTTGGGCTCTATAAGAAAGCAGGCTGAGCAAGCCAGGAGAAGCAAGCAAGTCAGTAAGGAACATCCCTCCATGGCCTCTGCATCAGCTCCTGCTTCCTGCCCTGCTTGAATTCCAGTCCTGACTTCCTCTGGTGATGAACAGCAGCATGGAAGTGTAAGCTGAATAAACCCTTTCCTCCCCAAATTGCTTCTTGATCGTGATGTTTGTGCAGGAATAGAAACCCTGACTAAGACAAAAAGAAACAAGAGAGAATCCATTAGAATTTTTAAGAAGATGAAGGATATCCAGCCAGGGAAGCAGGTAGGCTAACTACAGATCTTTGCCTGCCCCTCCTCTCCTCCAAATCCAATTCCCTAGCTCTGCAGCAGACCACCTCCTCTAGCCTAGTCTATCACACAGATGTACACCTCCAAACTGCATCCTCTCTTCTCACTGCTTTATCTCAGCCCCCAACTCCAACAGACATTCCCTGGAAACATGAAGGACGTGTGAGAGAGACAGGCTAACTGCAGATCCTCACCTCTCCCTCCACTCCTCCAAACCCAACCCCCACACTCATGCCCAGCTCTGGAGCAGACCCACTGATGTAGCCTCTCCTCATTCTCTACACCCATCCATGTGGTACAAAGCAGATCCTAGTGGAAGACCCACTTTCCTCCCTACTGTGGACCCCCTCAAAACCACCCACCTATCCAACCCCTATTCCTAAGCATCAGTTCCCAATACTAAGAAACACATTTTACTTGGAACCCCGGTGGCCACACCTATCAGGATCTAACAAGAACTTTTTACTGGGCAGTACACAGCCACCCCACTCTCCTAAGAACCCACAGAAACCAAAAATCAAAACACCCACCCAAGCCGGGCAGTGGTGGCACATGCCTTTAATGCCAGCACTTAGGAGGCAGAGGCAGGTGGATTTCTGCGTTCGAGGACAGCCTGGTCTACAGAGTGAGTTCCAGGACAGCCAGGGCTACACAGAGAAACCCCGTTTTGAAAAAACAAAAAAACAACCCAACAAAAACAAGACCAGACATCAGCACCTAAAACTGTCCCAAATCCAAATGCCTAGATGCCAATGTAAAAACCCAGGAACAGTATGTGTGCACTAGAGCTCAGCAATCCTACCACAGCAGGCCTTGAGTATTGCAACCCAGCTGAACCACAAAAACAGGACATTAAATCAGTCACTAAAAACATGGCAGAGATTAGTAAAGAGAAATAAATCCCTTAAGAAATCTATGAAAACATAAACTATGGAAGGAAATAAAATACTTCGAGAACTGAAAGTGGAAATATATCAAAAAGCAAAAAAACAAACAAAACAAAAAGCAAAAAAACACCTGTGGGAAATCTGAAAATGAAAAGCTTAAGAGCTCAAACAGGAACCTCAGAGGTAAGCCTCACCAACAGAATATGAGATCAAAAAGAGAATCTCAAGCATTGAAGACCATAGGAGAAATGGATACCTCCATGAAAGAAAATATTAATGCTAAAATCATTCCAGCACCCAAAAAAAAAAAAAAAAATCCAGAAAATCTGGGATGTAATGAGAAGACCAAATCTAAGAACAGGAATAAGAGCAAAGGCACAGAAAATGTTCTCAACAAAATCATAGAAGAAAATTCCCCTAAAGAATGAGATGACTACTAAGGTACAAAAAGCATACAGAACACCAACTATACTGGAATATAAAAAGAAAATCTGCCCCCAACCACCAGCACATAATAATCAAAACACTAAATGTACAGGACAAAGAATATTAAAACCTGCAAAGGAAACAACCAAGTAACATATAAAGAAAAACATATTAGAATAATGCCTGGCTTCTCAATGGAGACTTTGCAAGCCAGAAGAGACGGACACGTGTTCTACAGGCTCTGTCTAAGAGACCAAAGATTCCAGCCTAAACCACCATACCCAGCAAAACTTCCAATCACCATAGATGAAGAAAAACAAGACAGACCATGGTAAAACCCAATTTAAGCAACACCCATCTACAAATCTAGCCCTAAAGAAAGCACTAGAAGATGTATACAAAGAACTCAAGAAGTTAGACTCCAGAGATCCAAATAACCCTATCAAAAACTGGGTAACAAAGCTAAACAGAGAATTCTCAACTGAGGAAACTCAAAGGGCCGAGAAGCACCTAAAGAAATGTTCAACATCCTTAGTCATCAGGGAAATGCAAATCAAAACAACCCTGAGATTCCACCTCACACCAGTCAGAATGGCTAAGATCAAAAACTCAGGTGACAGCAGATGTTGGCAAGGATGTGGAGAAAGAGGAACACTCCTCCATTGCTGGTGGGAATGCAAGCTGATACAACCTCTCTGGAAATCAGTTTGGCGGACCCTCAGAAAAATGGACATAATACTATCTGAGGACCCTGCTATTCCACTCCTGGGCATATACCCAGAAGATGCTCCAACATGTAATAAAGATACATGCTCCACTATGTTCACAGCAGCCATATTTATAATAGCCAGAAGCTGGAAACAACCCAGATGTCCCTCCACAGAGGAATGGATACAGAAAATGTGGTACATTTACACAATGGAATACTACTAAGCTATTAAGAACAATGACTTCATGAAATTCGCAGGCAAATGGATGGAACTTGAAAATATCATCCTGAGCGAGGTAACGCAGTCACAAAAGAATGAACATGGTATGTACTCACTGATAAGGGGTTATTAGCCCAAAAGTTGGAAATACCCAAGAGTCAATTCACAGCAACCATGGGGCTGAGTGTGGAGTCCCAGATGGAGAAGTTGGAGAAGCTACTGAAGGAGCTGAGGGAGTGTGCAGCCCCATGGCGGGAGCAACAGTGGCAACTGGCCTGATGCCTCGATGCTCCCAGAGACTGGATCACCAACCAAAGAATACACATGGAGGGACCCATGGTGCTGGCCACATATGCGGCAGAGGAGGGCCTTGTTGGCCATCAGGGGGAGCGGGGGCCCTTGGTCTGAGGGTGTTAGATGCCCCAGTATAGGAGAATGCCAAGGAGGGAAGCAGAGAGTGGGTGGGTGGGTGGGGGAATATCCCCATCAAGTGGCAGGGGGAGAGGGGAGGGAATAGGGAGGTTCCAAAGGGGAGATCTGGAAAGGCGGAAACATTTGAAATGTAAATAAAGTATGAAAAAAAAAGAAAGCACTAGAAGGAAAAATCCAACCTAAAGAGATTAGTTAGCTATGCCCAAGAAAACGCAATGAATAATAGTCTCAGACCAGCAAATCAAAAGAAGGGAAACACACCCACCACCACAACAAAATAACAGGAATCAACAAGCACTGCTCATTTATACCTCTCAACATCAATAGGCTCAATTCCCCAGTAAAAAGACACAAACTAACATCTTGCAAAAACAAGATCCATTTTTCTGCCATTATCTGAGAAACACACCTTAGTTAATTAATGACAAGGTAATTATTTCAGGGTAAAATTATAGGAAAAGATCTTCTAATTCCAAGCAAATGGACCTAATAAGCAAACTGGTGTGGCCATTTTAATATCTGACAAAATAGACTTCAAACCAAAACTAATCAGAAGAAATAGAGAAAGATGTTACATGCTTATCAAAAGAAAAAGCCACCAACATCTATGCACCAAAAACACAGGAGGCCCAAGTTCATAAAAGAAATAATACCACAGCTTAAATCACATATTGGCCCTCACACCTTGAAAATGGAAGGCTGCAATATCACACACTCTCCAATAGATAGGTCATCTAGATGAAAACTAAGCAGAGAAATGTTGGAGCTGACATTATAAACCCAATGGACCTAACATATTTGCAGAACATTTCACAGAAATACAAAAGAATATATCTTCTCAGCACATCATTGAACTTTCTTTAATTTTGACCACATACTTGGGTTCAAAGCAAGTCTCAAAAGATACAAGAAAATTCAAATAATACCTCACATTCTGTCTTACTACCACAGATTAAAGCAGGATATCAATAACCAAATACAAGAGAAAGCATATAACTTACAAAAACTAAACTCACTGTTGATTAAAGATGGGTCAAGACAGCTATTAAGAAAGAAATTAAGTTCTTCCTAACTGAATGAAAATGAAGACACAACAAGCCCAAATTTATGGAGCATAATAAAGGCAGTTGTAAGGGGCAATTTCACAGCACTATGTACCAACATACAGAAATTGGAGAGATCGAATGCGATCAAACTAACACCACACCTGAAAGCTCTAGAACACAAAATTACACCCAAAAGGAGTAGATAGCAAGAAATAAGTAAATTCAGGTCTCAAATTAGTAAAATAGAAACAACAATGATGACAAACAAAGAATCAATAAAAGAGTTGGTTCTTTAAGAAAATCAGTGTGATTTGTCAAAACCTAAGTCAAAGGAAAAGGAAAAGAAAGACAATGCAAAAGAAGAAAATTAGACATGAAAGAAAGACATAACAAGAGACACTGTAGCGGTTTGAATAGGAATACCCCCATAGGCTTGGATGTTTAAATGCAGGTTAGAGGGGGTGGCTCTATTAAGAAGTGTGGCCTTGTTAAAGGAGTGTCAATGGGTGTGGGCTTTGAGGTTTCAGAAGCTCAAGCCAGACCTAGAGGCTCACCAGTTCTCTTCCTGCTGCCTTTGAGTTAAGATGTAGAACTCATATAAAGACCCAAAAAAGAGAATAATAGACCCATTTCCCTGATAAACTTAATACGAAAGTTTTCAATAAAATACTTGCAAACTAAATACAAGAGCACATGAAAAAGACGATCCACCGTGATCAAGGAAGTAGGCTTCATCCCAGAGATGCAAAGATGTACAATATGCGTGTATCTATAAATGTATTCAACATATATAAGTTGATAAATGTGATCCACCGTATAAACAAGCTGAAAGACATAGGTACAGGACCAACTCATTAGGTGTGGAAAAGACCGTTTATATCATTCAGCACTACATCCTGATAAAAGTTCTGGATCGATGATGAATCCCAGGGACATACATCAACATAATAAAGGTAGTATACAGCAAGGCCATAGCCAGCATCAATTTAAATAGAGAGAAATTGAAAGCAATTCCATTAAAACCTGGAACAGGGCAAGGTTGTCTATTCTATCCATACTTATTCACACACACACATCCAATAATGAAATGCCTTTAAAGGTTGTAGAGAGAGGGCCCCTGCTCCAGCAGGAGGGAAGAAAATAAGAACTTAAAAGTGATGCACGAAACAGAAGCCCCTCTGACAGCCTCTGCTGTGACCTCGGCATGTTTCCCACAGGCCCTGGGGCCTTAAGGAAGTTTGCCACATCCAGTGTCAGCTCTGTGGAGCCTCTCTGACCACATGCAGTGCCTGACAGGGCTGCAGGCTCACCTCACTCTTACTCACCTGGGCTCTGCCTATCTGTTTCTTCATTCACAGCCATCCAGGGCTCTTTCTCCTGCTCTAGTAAGATGATCAGATCTGGCTTGGAAATGCAACTTCCCACTTAAAAGAAAGTGAAAGAAATGAATCATAGTATAGACTGTTAGTTAGTCAGTTAATTATTCTGAGACTCAGTGTCTCAAATTATGCCAGGATATCATGGAACATGATACATAGACCAGGCTGTCCTTGAACTTACTTGATCTGCCCGCCTCTGCCTCCCCACATACTGGGATTAAAGGTATGTGCCACCATGCACTACCTGTACATTTTTAAAAATACAGAGTTATTCATTATAAAGGTCTATATAGCTTGGCATGGTGCATCATGCCTATGAGCCCAGCGGGTAGGAGAATGAGCCAGCCCAGTCTGGGCTCCACAAGATCCTTGTTTCAAAAAACAGATAAAAAAATTCTAAGAGCTAAAATAACACTGAAGAAAGACTTCAAAGAAGGAGAAAAAGCAACCTGGGTAAGGAACCAGATGTTTCAGGAAAAGCTTTTAATCTTGAAATGCAGCTAGGGACATGTCACTTAAGAGGAAAGCATAACTGAGTAGTGAGAACATGAACCTGTAGGCTATATTGTCTAGTGTAGACCTCAGCGCTGCAGGTCACTAATAATAACATTTATTTAGGCGAGTCCCTTAAGATTCTATGCTCAATTTTCACACCTATGAATTAGGCATGGTGGCACACACTTGAAATCACTCTACCTGAGGAGTGGAAACAGGCAGATGAGAAGTACAACGCAGGCTTTAGCTTCAGAGCAAGTCCAAAGCCACCCTGCATTACATAAGACCTGGTTAAACTAAAACCAAATAATAATAATAAGAATAACAATAATGCTGGGCTGTGGTGGTGCATGCCTTTAATCCCAGCACTTCGGGAGGAAGAGGCAGACAGATCTCTCTGTTCTACAAATAAAAACACTGTGTAGACAAAAATAATAATTTAGATTGACTTGTCAGCTATTGGATAGGATTGATGCTAAGATTACATACTATGTTCAAATACTTTGCACAGTCTGACCTATAGTTACACAAAAATGACTATCTTTTTTATTTCCATTTATTTAATCATTTGGTAATCTTGGGGATGGAATTAGGGCCTTGAACATGCTGGGGAAGTGTTCTACAACTGAGCTACAACCTGAGCCATAAAAATTGTTGTCATGATTACTGTTCTGACTCTTTCACATTTGAACTTCATTTTTACAGATTAACTTAATGAAAAAGACAAAGTCACAGCCTAAAACTTCCACTAAAAGCAGATGAAAAGTATTCATTAGGGAAATAGAATGTGTCCAGTTCTGTTTTTGCAATTAATTCTATTGATTCATTATTAAGTATATCATGTCTTTTATTAGTTGTGTATGTATGCACATACAATGTATGTATTTGTCCATGAGGGTTTGTGTACATGTGTGCAGGCATGCATGTGTGTGTGTATAGGGCAGAGACCAGTGTGTTAGGTGTCTTCCTTGATTGTTCTCCACTTGAGTATTTGAGACAGGGTCTCTCACTGAACCTAGAGCTCACTGACAGGAACAACAGGGGTGGGCAAGCAGGCGCTTCATGAAGCTCCAATTTTCAGTCCAACAAACCTCACATTCTTCCTCTGGGAAGAAGGAGGAACTCAGCTCCTTCTTTTAATAGTCTACTGATTAAAATGTGTTCTGTGTATATGTGAAGGTCTGTCTGAATATATGACTGAGCACCACATGCATGCCCATGAGTCCAGACAGAGCAGCAGACACCCTGGAAGTGGAGTTAGAGATGGTTTTGAGAAATCTCATAGTAGTGGAATGTTGAGATTTGGTCTATTGCTATGTATTATAATGCTAAATTCTACCCAAAGGTCTAGGCCTACAAGTGACTTCTCATGTTTACAAGCTTGTGTTTTCTAAACCTTGTTCCTTGACTTAAAACTACTGGTTAAATAAAACTGGCCACAGCCAGTACTGGAGGGATTAGAGGAAGGTGAGTTTAGAGTGACCTGGTTGAAGAAGGAGAGACAAAGAGGAGAGAGGGGAGGAATGGGAGTGGAGGAGGAAGCCTCCATGAGGGGAGAGGAACCATAGCTCATAGCCAGGAGAAACAGCAAGTATCTGGGGTTACACCACTGGGAAGGTAGCCAGCCCTGCAGTTAGAAGAGTAGATTAGGGGTGAACCCCAGTAATTGTCAAAGCCAAATAAAATATTCATAGTCTGAGTCTCCTTTATTTGTGAGCTAATTGATGATAAGTTTAAATTGGTTGCACTACAGTGGAAATTGAACCCAGGTCCCCTGCAAGAGCAATCAGCTCTCTTAACCACCAAGTTATCACTCTACCCTGCAATCATATTTGTTGATTTATTTACTTATTTCATTTGGGCAGTTTGTTTTGTTTGAAACAGGGACTCAGCATGTAGACTAGCCTAGCCTGGAACTCACTATGTACCCGAGTGACCTGGAACTCACAGTAATCTTCTTGCATCGTCTTCTGAGTGAAGGAATGACAGGCATGGGCCAACAAACCCAACTTCAATTAAACATTAAGTGATGACCATGACTCTTAATTCACAATGAAGAAAGCCCACAGTGTAGAAGACACATCCCCCATTCACGGTGCACAGGCCTTACCCACTGCCACGAGGTTGCTGTAGGTCTCCAACATCATGTCCCTGTATAAGACCTTCTGATTAGCATCCAAGCAGGCCCACTCCTCCTTAGAGAAGTCAACGGCCACATCCCTAAATGTCACTGAGCCCTGAAAAAGCAAACACAAGGAGAGTGAAATTGGGGAAGCTTTCAAGATGGAAAAACAGAAGGGAAAGGACTCAAGCATGGGAAGGAGCCATAAGGAAATGCTCACGGCACCTGACTGCACGAGCTCCCCATAAACGACGACCGTGCCCACCCTACAGATCCACTAAATGTGCCTCTCCACTCCATCCACATCCTTCAGGTTACCCCCCACAAAGGACAAATGTCACCTGGGGTCAGTGTGAATTACATAAAGAATGCCGTAAGTCTTTGAAATTATTATGATACCAGATGATATAAAGACTTGTTATCATGAGATTGATTTTTAAACTGTATGTAGGAATCCATAAAATTTACTATGTAAGAGTCCACATAATGTGCATATTAGGTTTAACCTTGTGTACCATTTAAAAAAAAAATCAAGTTGGTCAATGTGACTTAGGTCTTCCCTGACTCCTGGAGACTGCAATCACCTTCCTATCACAGCCTAGATGACCTTTCCCTCTGATACCTAAACTCTTTCTTTTTTGGGGTTTTTTTTTTTTTTTTCCAGACAGGGTTTCTCTGTGTAGCCCTGGCTGTCCTGGAACTCACTCTGTAGACCAGGCTGGCCTCGAACTCAGAAATCCGCCTGTCTCTGCCTCCCAAGTGCTAGGATTAAAGGCGTGCGCCACCACTGCCCGGCCCTAAACACTTTCTTAAAGCCTCCTCAAGCAGGTCACCTTGTCACACACATGAACAGGGGACACTCACTCACATACCCTGGGTCATCAGCCTGACAACACCTCAGATGTGAATCAGGTTTCCCAGGGCAGTCAAATGAGACCATCACCTCAAAGCTCTGAAGCCCCTGAAGCCCCTGTTTCCCTGTGGGACTGACGCCTCTGCTGCAGAGACAGTCCTCCCTGAACACAGACCAAGCAGGGAGCACATGTGGAGGAATGCATTCAAAGACAACCCCAGCACCAGCTGGCAAGAGGAAGTGCTCAGACAGGAAGTGCTCAGCCCTGCCAACCCTCACTGTAAAGGGGCAGACTGGGCCAGGGGACTCCACATCCTTGGGAAGCTTCAAGAGAAAAAGAGAGCAAGGAGTCCCCTAACCTGAAAGTGACCCTATATCAAGGAGAGAAATGCCAACTTACACAGACCACGTGCTGAGAACTAGAGCTGGCCATTCTTCTGCAGGCTTCCTCCCCTGGGGACAAACAGAAAGCCTTTCATTGGACTGTGACCTGATGTTCCCACACTGACTCATGCCACTGGGATTTCAACCACTACATTGATGTCTCAAGCATCCCCACTCACCTTCTCCCCTCCCACCACTCACAGCCTCCCACACACAAAGCAGAAGCACACAGGAGTCTACACAAAGCCCACCCTCTCCTAACCCCAGACAACCCACTGCAAAGGGGTCAGTGTGGGAGTGCAGGGCATCAACATGTCTGCCTTGGACTTCCTCCACAAGATGCCAGCAGAAGGGATCCATCTTCCACCCTGACATCCAGCTAGCCCTGCACCTGGGCCGCTCCTCCTACTGTGAGCAGATCTTCCTACCGGAATCCCACCTATCAAGGCTCACAGGGCCTTACAGATCCAAATGGCACCTCCTCTGTAAACTCAGGGCTGAAGTACAGCAAGGCTGGAGGGGCTGCGGCTGCAATGCTCAGGCAGGTCCAGCATTCTGTTCGCACTCTTAGGAAAAGGGACTGTGCACCACGGACCACTTTCCTGAGCACCTCCGCTCGTCTATGATTCCAGCTTACACTGTACCCAGCCGTGACCCTCTATGGAGATAACGAGCTGTAAACCTCCCATCACCGGAGGTGAGTATGATGTCGCCGTCTTCCATGTTACAGGAGACTGCACAAAATAATTTTAAATTCTATCGGGGCGTCCTAGGTCTTTTGATCCTAGAACTGGGTTTCTCAGCCTCAGCATGGCTGACACAACTGCTCTGTCTTGGGATGTGTGAGGACTATCTTGTGCTCTGTACTGCACACAGCAGCACTGACCCTTTACTCACAAGCTCTGAGTACCATGAACAACCCCAGACATTCCTAAAATGTCTGGGGTTTCTTTGAGGCAGGATTATGTACCCCAGGCCGGCTCTGAAATCCTAATGACCCTTCCTCCCTCTCCTTTGCTGAGACAACAGCCATGCACCTCCATACTCAACTCTCAAGACACATCTGATAATGGTTTTTTGTATCTTTTTTTTTTGTCTTTTATCTTCTTCGTCCTTTTGACTTTTGAATTTGTTTTGATACTTTATTTACACTTCAAATGTTTCCCCCTCCAGCTCTCCCCTTTGAACTCCCCTCCCCTCCCCCTACCCCTCCGTCTAATAATCTTATGAAACTATACATTTCATCTCCTCACGATTTTCACATACAGACTTTTCATTCTGTCTTTATCCTTCCTTCCCGCCTGCCTCTTCGTACACCAGACTAGCCAGCCTGTCAGGGAGTCTCTCATCTCCACCTCCCGTGCTGCCATAGGAGGGCTGGGACTGGAGACATCCACTGCTGAATCTGGCACTGCACACAGTTCCACGCTTGCAAGGAGTGCGCCTATCCACGTTCTGAGTCATATGGGTAGACTTAGCAAAGGACAGACAGACAGTGCAGAATGAATTTAGCCCTCTCAGTGGCCCAGGATCAGCCCCTCAAGGACTGAACACTGACAGCTACCTAGAAGCTCTTTTAATTGCTACACAGAAGGCGCTTTTACAAAGTCAATTTCTCAGTATCAGAACTATTTATCTGTTGTCTTAAAAGACATATCACTAAGCAATTTTCAGCCATGTGAGACTTCCTGGTTTTCCAGGCATGTCTCGAAACTTAGTTATGAAAAGATTCTCAGGGGGGCTGGAGAGAGGGCTCAGCGGTTAAGAGCACCGACTGCTCTTCCGAAGGTCCTGAGTTCAAATCCCAGCAACCACATGGTGGCTCACAACCATCCATAATGAGATCTGAGGCCCGCTTCTGGTGTGTCTGAAGACAGCTACAGTGTACTTACTTACATATAATAATAAATAAATCTTTTTAAAAAAAGAAAGAAAAGATTCTAAGGATCCATCAAAAGAACAAGCCCATAAAATCTCAGAAAAAAGTCAGGCTTTTTTTGAGTAAAGGCTACTTCAGAGCCTAGGTGGAACTCATGCCTGATACAATGGCTCTGCTAAAGTTCTGCTACCGTTCCCCTTCTGTTTAAGCTACATTTCTTTACGTTAAGGATTATTTCTATGTTGAAGATTACGCATCCTCACAATAAATACAGCTTTTTCTCTAACATTTGGTTTCACAACCTTACACAGATAAGCCAAAGTACGTTTATAGCCAGTAAAGTTACTACAGCAAACCAAGTGTAACAATGGCTAGGGCAAGGTTACATGAGGCTAAAATATCTGAGACTTTCCACAACATCCACCCTGTCACATCCCGTAACCCTTTTGAGAAAGTTTCCTTAATTTCTTACTGTCAATCATAAATTGTTTTAGAAGAATTAGGGTGACCCTACCTCTCCCCTGCCCACATTTTGTGACACTTGTAAATGCCAATGTTTCATAAAGTTTGTGATCCCAAGGACCATTGTTATCAGTACAGGAAGTCTTGCTGGATATGGCAGCAGAGGTCAATAATTCCAACACTGGGAAGGCAGAGACGGGACGCTTATTCAAAGTCCTGGACAAACCTGGTCTACATGAGTTCCAGGGCAGCGTCTATAAACAGTAGTGCTAGCAAGTCAATATTAACATTCATGAGAATGACATTAGCTGGGCAGTGGTGGTGCACACCTTTAATGCTAGCACTTGGGAGGAAGAGGCAGGTGGATTTCTGAGTTCGAAGCCAGCCTGGTCTACAGGGTGAGTTCCAGGACAGCCAGAGCTACACAGAGAAACCCTATCTTGGAAAAAAGAGAGAGAGAGAGAGAATGACATTAGACCTGCAGTCACTCCACATGCAAAAGTCAACTCAAAAGAGATTTAGAGAGGCTGGAGAGATGGCTCAGAGGTTAAGAGCTCTGACTGCTCTTCCAAAAGTCCTAAGTTCAATCCCCAGCAACCACACGGTGGCTCACAACCAGTTCTAACTCCAATTTCAGGGGATTTGACACCCTCTTCAAGCCATCTACAGGACCAGCCATGTACAAGGAGCACATAGGTCATGTAGGCACAACCCTCAGAGGAGAGAGAGAGAAAGAGAAAGGGGGAGGGGATCTTTTTAAAAACACTGACCATTATCAGAAAGAAAACATAATGTGGAGAACGTGGAGGAAAAAGCACATTATGGAGGAGATGCAAATTAAGTCATTGTAGAAAACAACATGGCAGATTCTCAATTACGAACAGAACTCACACCTGATCCCACTACTGATTGGTACACACAAAGGAAATAAAACCAGCATCTGCAAGACATTTACACTCCCTCCTGTCTTCCAGCATCATTTCCATAGCTGTGATAGGCGACCCCACCAACAGACGAATGGACAAAGCACATGGAGAATGAGGTTCACACACAGTGAACCATTTACTTCAATAAGGATGCACACAGAGAATAACAAGTGCAATACACTAAAGACAGAAAGACAAACGCTGGGGCTGGGGGTGGCTCAGGGGCTGAGAGCTGCTACCGTTTTATTTTGAAAGGACAAAGCTCAGTCTCCTGACAGCTCACAGTGCCTGTATCTCAAGCTCCAGGGGATCCTGTACCTCAGACCTCTGAGGGCACCTGTGCTCGTGTACACAGAACCCCACAAAAATAATTTTGAAGACAAATACTTCATCTTTAAACAAAAAGACAGACACCCATGGTCTCAGTCGTGTGGAATCTGATGCTGTTTTCTCCTCGGAACAGTAAAATGCTGGTTACTGGGTTTGAGTGGCGGAGGCTGGATGTCCAGCATCAGGGTGGAGAATGGGAGACGTGAACCCACAGGGAGAGTTGGGATGATGATGATCAAGGGCTACAGAATTTCAGCCACACAACAGAGGTTCAGAGATGTGTCCGGCAATACGGTGACTGTGATGAATGGCTTTGAAAAGTCTGACAGTGTAGACACCAAGTGAACTCGCTATAAAAATGTGAGTGAGATTAAGTCATTCCAAAGGACATAAAGACTAAACAGATTTACACAATACAAAAAAAATCGTAAAATTTTAAAAAATATTCTGCTCTACATTAGTATATTCATCTTCCTTTTCTTGTCTTTGAAACAGGTTCTCACAGTGTAGCCCAGCTAGCCTGAAACTTATGTGGATCAAGTTGCTACAGAAGTCACATCGCTCTTCCTGCTTCTGCCTCCCAAGTGCTGAGATTAAAGTGCACACCACAAAGCCTAGCTTTTCTTTTTGAGTCGTTTCCTTAAATATCCAACCAGTAATCACATTATTTCTAACAGTCCCTTGTCCTCCAGAACACTGAGGAGAATGAACCCAAAATGGCCTCACAGAGCAACAACTAAAGCTCACCAGCCCCTTAATATATGGTGGCCAGCACTGCACTAACAGGCTTCACCACAGGCGTTCTAAGGTTCATGTCAGGACTAGAGAGCCAGAGGGGGACAGAACCAAGACTCTAACACAGATGGAGGGGGGGGAAGGGGGGGGGGGGGAGGGGGGGGGGGAGAGGAAGAGAGAAGGGGAGGGGAGGGGGGAGAGAAGAGAGAAGGGGAGGGGAGGGGGAAGAAGGGGAGAGGAGGAGAGGGAAGGGGGGAGAGAAGAGAGAGGGGGAGGGGAGAGGGGGAGAGGAGAGAAGGAGAGGGGAGGGAGGGAGCTAACACTTTCTCACTCTCAAAATCCTCAGGAATGAACAGAAATCATCCAAACCACTCTTCTGCTTTGAAAGGCAGGCCTGTGAAAAGATCTAGGGCCATCTAATGTGTGACACCATCCAAATATTAATCGATTTAGCAAATCAGAGTTTGAAAGCCCTATGGTTAACCTCTGGAGTTTCCTCTCAATATGTTCGAGAAAAGATGAGGTCGTAGAGAGAAGATGTCAAGGGTCACTGAAACAACAGTGTGAATACTAAGTGGAAAGGGCAGGGACAGTAAGGGACACAATGGAGGAGGTTTCAATTTACACGGACCTCCTTCAGTTACTGACAATTCTATATTCTAAAAATGAAAACCTCATTTCTCAAACAGAGAGAAAGAGCAAACTCGCCCTTGAATCTTAGATGGGTAGCAATAATGACCTCAAGCTCTTCCAGCCCTCCTTTAGAATAATGGCCGACTCAGGGAGCCTGAGGAAGCATGCGATCCCAGAGAGCATCCTCAGTGAGCACTTCCTTCACTTCCCTCAACACTCACATAGCTAGAGCTCTGGGAAAGTCAGGGAACTCAACTAATAGCTGCCCGCCCTCCTAGGCGACCCTCGGAGGCGCTTCAGGCCTCAGATGCTCGTCACAAGCTCAAGTCTGCACCTCAGGGAAAGCTTCCCTTCAGACTGCGCACGTCCTCTCTCCTTAGTGAAGCTTGGTCTTCGGCTTCAGCCCCTGTGGCCGCGAGAGAAACCAGAGCAGAAAGCGACAAGCACAGTGATACAGATAATAGCTCAAGGTGTGTATACACACATACGCGCGCGCGCACAGCACCGTCCCTAAACACTCACACACGTACCAACATTCATCCATCCCACCGTCCACACCCACACCCAGCCCGCTGACTCCCGGCCTTACTCTGAAGAGATCGAAGACACAAAGCAATTTCCTACTCCCACCTCAAAGATCTGACCGTCCGCGATAGCGCCACCAGAGCACCGGAAGTTGTTT
Organism: Rhynchomys soricoides; assembly: GCA_019843965.1. NCBI lineage: Eukaryota > Metazoa > Chordata > Mammalia > Rodentia > Muridae > Rhynchomys > Rhynchomys soricoides. The sequence continues at coordinate 35,844 of JADRCH010000334.1, forward strand.
TACTTCCGCCGCGGTGGCCCCTGGGAAATGTAGTGCCTGTGTGCACAACTCCATGAAGCCTAGCACTCTGAAGTTCAGGAAGATCCCAGCGTGCAACTTGGGCCAGCCCATCTGAGGGCTGCGCCAGTGGTTTGTGGGAGTTCTCCCCCCACCCCGGGGTGGGGGAGGAGGGAGGGGAGGTGGTGCGCGCTTAAAAGAAAGGCTCCCTCCTGCAATCAAATGGTACTTCCGGTTCTGCGCGTAACTGATCTTCTCTTCTGTGGCGCGTATAGACGAGTAGAATAGGAGTAAGATCAGATCCAGATATAACTGACTTGATAACACTTTGCCTGAGTCCCACTGAGTGGGATTCCACCTCGGTGTGCTCTGGTAAGAACTATGGTAAATTTGAAAACACTGAACTAAAGAATTGGTTGGTTTTAAACGTGGTAGTTTACATCGGCAATTTCAGACAGACAGATGTGCAGAGAGTCAGTGTCCCTGTTATGTAAATAGGAAAACGTGAGGACCAGTGGATAAATAGCAACAGAACTGCGTCCATTTTGAAAGGTGAATGACTAGCACGTGGAAGTATCTAAAACACAAACACACCTTGTTTATGTAGGGAAAATGTACTTAGTGTAACGCGACATGAGCTTTCAAAACCACTTTTATTGTTCTTTATATTTACACATTTTTTCCAGAACGTGAGAGAAAACTAATGTCAAGGTTATAGATGATCCTACTAGGACCACTAATCATATTAAATGCTTTGTAAATTACCTAAATGCCTAAAGTATAGACAGGTTAGATTTGAAATAAGTCAGTCCCAACCATGTGTTAACTACAGAAAATATGTTGATAAATACTGATGTGTTTATAAAAATGTGATAAGATATATGTTCTATGGGTGTAGGGTAGGGAGGTGTGGGGGAAGGGTGTGCCTCAGCGGGCCCATGCCGAGACATCCCTTCCCCGAGGGACCAGCCACACGAGAAGGTATAGTATAGAATAGAGTTTATTTAGGGCATGGGGAGGGGAGTTAAGGGTAGTAGAGGCAGAGAGGGGGAGAGAGTAGAGAAGTAGAGAAGTGGAGGCCGGCCATGACCGCGTGGAGAGAGGGGCGAAGGGAATGCGGAGAGGTAAGAGACAAGAAATAAAGAGGCAAGAGCAAGAGAGAGAGGAGGGGCCAGGCCCGCCCTGGCTGTTGCCAGGCAACTGTGGGGCGGAGCATCCCGGGCTGTTGCCAGGTAACTGTGGGATGGAGTTTAGACAGAAAGCTAACAAGTACTCTAGCTGATTAAAAGTGACCATCCTCAGCCAAGCAGTGGAGGCACAGGTCTTTAATCCCAAATCTGTATGAGTTCAAGGCCAGCCTGGTCTACAGATCAAGTTCTAGGACAGCAGTCTCTACACAGGGAAACCTTGTATCAAACAAACAAACAAACAAACAAGAAAAACAAAAAACAAAAGAAAGTGACCATCCTCACAATAGTCAAAGGAAGACGGGTCAATTTTAAAATCGAGGCAGATTGGGGGACAAAGAACATTGCCAGTGCTAATAAAGGGTGCAATTCATCAAATAAAAATAAAATTGGCCTGGCAGTGGTGGTGCACGCCTTTAATCCCAGCACTTGGGAGGCAGAGGCTGGCAGATTTCTGAGTTCAAGGCCAGCCTGGTCTACAGAGTAAGTTCCAGGACAGCCAGGGCTACACAGAGAAACCCTGTCTGGAAAAACCAAAAAATAAAAAAAATTAAAAAAAAATTGGCTGGGCATGGTAACACATGCTTTTTTAGTTGTTTTGTTTTGTTTTCTAGACAGAGTTTCTCTGTGTAACAGCCCTGGCTATCCAGGAACTCACTTTGTAGACCAGGCTGGTCTTGAACTGAAGGCATCTACCTGCCAGGGCCTCCCAAGTGCTGGGGTGAAAGGTATGCGCCACCAGCCGTGACTAACACATGCCTTTTTTTTTTTTTTTTTCAATTTTATTTTCATTTTATGTGCATTGATATTTTGCCTGCAAGTATGTCTGTGTGAGGATGTTGGTTCCTCTGGTACTGTATCTACAGACAGTTGTGAGCTGTCATGTGGGTACTGGGAACCAATCCTGGATGCTCTGGATGAGCAACCAGCACTCGACTGCTGAGCCATCACTCCAGCCCCTAGCACATGCCTTTTAATCCCAGGAATGGGGAGGCAGAACCAGGTGGATGTCTGTGATGTTGAGGCCAGCTAGGTTGAGGACAGCCAGGACCATATAGTGAGATGGGAAACTCCACGAATCTATGACAATAACCCTTGCAAAGACTCCTTGTCTGTAACCAAGCAAGGCTAGAAGTGAAGGGATTGGGACACCAACCCTTGCAGCCACAAAACCTTCGACTGGTTGAGGCCTGGGTTTTTTGTTTTGTTTTGTTTTGCTTTGTTTTTTTTTAAGATTTATTTATTTATTTATTTTATATGAGTACATCGCTGTCTTTAGACACACCAGAAGAGGGCATCAGATCCCATTACAGATGATTGTGAGCCACCATGTGGTTGCTGGGAATTGAACTCAGGACCTCTGGAAGAGCAGTCAGTGCTCTTAACCACTGAGCCATCTCTCCAGCCCAAGGCCTGTTTTTAACATAACTGTAGCCATTTTGTATTCAGTCTCCATTTTGCTCATAAGATGAAATTAAGTTCAGGCTCACGGACCCTGCTTCCCAGAAATAATTATCTATAGCTGACACCAGAAAAAAAAAAAATCTCGTAAAAGGTCATAACACTGTAGCCATATTAGTTATGCTCCGGAACGCCCCTGTTCACCACTCATCTGCCGCCCCACTTAGCTTAAGTCAGCTGAAAAGTCAGCTAATCATATTTTGTCTACTTCACCAAGGTGTACCACCGCCTGCATCCTTGCCTTCTGAACCTTCTGGAATTTTTTTTTCCTATAAAAAGCCTGCCCTGAGTACAGACTGGTATCACAATTGGATTCCCACATCCTTTTTTTGGTACAGATTGATCAGTCTTGGGCAGGTGAAGAGGTGCATGCAATAAATTATTCTTGCTTAACTGAGATGGGTGTTGATATGGTTTGTGTGCCAATTCCTGAACCCCAACAGACCTACCGTTTGTCTGCCTGCAGAGTGTTCTGGGACTAGTGAAGTGGAAACTTCTGGGTTCTTTGAAAAATCGGTTGTGTAGGCTGGTGTTTTGCTGGGGCAAACACATGAAGGAGTGTTTTCCTGAAGCAGACACATGAAGGAACATTTTGCTGGAGCAGACACAGGTGCAAAGGGATGTTTTGCTAAAGCAAGCACAAGAAAGGACATGGGATAACAGATTCTTCCCTCGCAACATGCATGTATTGGTTCACCTTACATTGCATAGCTAAGCTCCATCTGTCATGACTCCATAGAGAGATACACACAAAAAATTTCTGGTGGTGTTCTGGCAGCTTCGTGCCACTTCCAAGGACTCGGGCTGATTGGCAGAGTGATGTCAGCTGATACAGACTCACTTGGAGTTTGGCTAAGACTGACTCACGTGCTAAGGTGACATACATGTGAGGCAAGCCCCATGGAGGACATATGATGTTTGGAGAGACTATAAATAGGACTCAACGGACAGTGACAGGGTCTTGCAATGCGTTGTTGGTTTCTAGTCTTGGCTGATCTTCATTTTGTTGAGAGAGGCACAACACAGAACTTCTCCTGGCATCCCTGTTGGTCCTGGTTGCTCCCAGTGACTTATGCCGATTTGACAGTGACTTGTCTGTTTCTGCTAGATCACGCCACCACTGCTGATTCATGTTTGCTATCCTAGTACTACTGAACTGGACTGCTGGTGTATTCGTGAAGTGTTTGCGAGTGGATTGAGCTGCTGAGCTGCTGAGCTGCCGCCGCTGACCTGTGAACTGAACTGCTGCTTTCCTGACGACGCAGATGGGATTTGCTCCAAAGAACCATTTCTAAACAGGTCCACTTCCCCCGGATCCTAATAACCTTTCTTTCCCACTGCCTCTGGTGGGTGGTGGGCTCCATAGGAGGTTAAAGCGTTTAAGAACCATATTAAAAGTAGGTCTATGAGAAAAATGTAAGCAACTGACTAAAACCCAGCAGAATCATCATCAATGATACCAGAGAGGATTCATCCAGCTTCTGATGGGAACAGATACAGCCAAATGCTACGTGGAACTCAGGGAGTCCTGCAGAGGAGGGGAGGGGAGAGGAGAGGAAGAATTGGAAGAATCTCAGGGGTTAGGGACACACTGAGCAAACACAGCTCACAGAGTCAACTGACTGGGACTCATGGGAACTTGAGAGATCAGGGAACCTATAGGGATCTGACCTAGGTCCTCTGCATATATCTTATGGCTGTGCAGTTTTGTGTTCTTGTGTGTGGTGGTTAGACTAGGTATGGCCTCCGTAGACTCATATTTGAATGCTTGGCCCATAGGGAGTGATACTATTCAGGAATGTGGCCTTGTTGGAGTAGGTGCGGCCTTATTAAAGGAAGTGTGTCACTGTGAAAGCCAGCTTTGAGGTCTCCTATGCCCCAGCTGTCTTATTGTTCCTTGTCTTGCTGGGTTTGGTTGAAGAGATAGGGGTAAGGGACAGAAAGGGAGGGTGTTAAAGGGGATCTAAGAGGTTGGAGGTGGCAACAGGAGTCCAAGAATAAAAGCAAAGAGAACGGGATTCATTGCTGCTCAGCTGTCCACAAACATGTAAACCTCGTAAAATCCTTTTATAGATATCATCGAGCAGAAAGAAAGAAGGAGGGAGAGGCGAAAAGATGATCAAGATTTGGTTTTTGTCCATCCCCTATGCAGGCCCCCCGCCCCCACCCCCGCCCCATTCCCTATCCCCGGAAGGGAGGAGGAAGAAGGGATTGGGGATGATCAACATTTTGTTGTTTTTAATTTTTCCTAGAACTGTAGAACTCTTCTATGAAGTTGCTTTGTAAGTTCAATAGGGAAATCCCGGGAAAAAAATTCAAACAAATTAAAAAGCAATAAGGTGGCTCTGCCAGGTATGAAAACAAATGACTCAGCAGATAAAGGTGCTTGCAGCCAAACCTGGAGGCCTAAATCCCATCCGTGGCACCACATGGAGGAGGAGAAAGCACAACCCAAAGAGTTGTTCTCTGATTTCCACACGTGGGATGAGGCACACAGAAACACATGCTTGTGCACGCACGCACGCACGCACGCACGCACGCTCTGAGACATAGATACCTGCTTCCAATAGGAGTGGGGCCGGATATGGTGGTGCACACCCACCCTTAGTCTCGGCTCAGAGGAATGAGGCAAGAGAATCAGGAGTTTGAGGCTAGCCTGGCCTGAGTCTGTCTCTAAAAATTTCAAATAATAATAACATCACTTATAGCAATTTAAAGCAAAACTAAAGGAAAGTGTGAAGAATTCTATTAAAAATTGGCAAGATAGCCAGGCAGTGGTGGCACACGCCTTTAATCCCAGCACTGGGGAGGAAGATGCATGTAGATCCGTGAGTTCTAGGCTAACCTAGTCTACACAGTGAGTTTCAGGCTACACAGAGAAACCCTATCTTGAACCCTCATCCCAAAACATTGGGCAAGATACATGAGGATTCACACACAAAGACATGCAAATATTCTGTGTAAGAGCACACTTATGCATAATGGAAATGCACCTACTTAGCTGGTCATGGAAGTGCCTGCCAGTCTAGCATCCTAGAGCTAGGAAGACTGAGTCAGGAGAGCCAGGAGTTTAGGGCAAATCTGAGCTACAGGGAACGGGGGGGGGGGGGGGGGTAAGATGGCTCCGCATTTAAGGGTGGGCACTGCACTTACAGAGGACCCTGGTCTGGTTCTTAGCACTCATACTGAATGGCTTACAACCTTTTGTCACTTCACCTCCTGGATATCCTGTGCTATATTCTGAAATCTGTAAATGCCCACACTTATGTGGAGAAACACACACACACACAAACAGGCACACATAATTTTAAGTAGCTAGGCAGTGGTGGCACATGCCTTTAATCCCAGCACTTGGGAGGCAAAGGCAGGAAGATCTCTGAGTTCAAGGCCAACCTGGTCTATAAAGTGAGTTTCGGGACGGCCAGAGTGATATAGTGAGACTCTGTCTTAAATGGATAAAAGGAGGGAGAAGGAAAGACAAATAGTAAAGATTCCTTAGGACATCATTTGTCTTGTCACCTGAGCCCAGCAAAAATCCTAATGCTGGGTGACAATGCTGGCAAAGCCATGGGGAAGGGGTTCTCCATCCCTTCCTCAGAGTTGAGGCTGGGTGAGCTAACAGGGAGGAATGTCTGGGTGGCTGGCAAATTTTATTTTTAACTTGGCTGTCAGTCTATGTGGTTGGCATCAAAATAACACAATTTGTTTTTGTTTTTGTTTTGCCAAGTTTCAGGAATTCCTATTTTAAGAACGTCCTGGGTTTGCTTTAACAACGAAAGACTGTTTAACTTGGCTTTTTATCTTTTTTATAATTTATTTTGCTTATGTACATTGGTGTTTTTCTGACATATATGTCTGTATGAGGGTGTCAGATGCCCTGTAACTGGAGTTAAGAACAGCTGTGAGCAGCCATGAGGGTTCTGGGATTTGAACCCTAGTCTCCTGAAAGAACACCCAATGCTCTTAACCATGGAGTCATCTCTGCGAACCCTTAACTTGTTTTTGTTTGTTTTGTTGTTGTTTTTTTTTTAAGAGGAAAATGTTTTTTTCTTGAGTCAAGATCTCATACACCAACACAGATTACAGTTACTGTAGGGGTTAGGGTAATTGTAACTTCCAGCAAATCTCCTGCCTCAGCCTGGCAAGTGCTGGGATTATAGGTGTGAGCCACCACGCCTGGTAAAGGAGTTTGCTATATGAAACCAGTTTCTAATAGATCAGGGGCTTGTTGCTAGGAAGCGCTCTTCACTGTCAAGCCATCTCCCAGCCTGCAGTGTAGCTTGGAATTAAGTCATGTTTACTTTCTTGAGCTTCTCACATCCCACCCATCTTCTCAACATGGCATGATTTCTTTTCGTCCTGTGCCCGAATAAAATGTCCTGACGTATATATTGTACCTTTCCCTTATCCACTCCTCCTATGACAGGTCTGGGATGGCGCCATAGTTTGGGATTCATGAATGGAGCTGCACCCCCTCTCACCCCCGCTGTCTACCTGGGAGCACAATACACTATATGGTAGTTGTAATTTCACGGTTGTGTAAAGTTTTTCCATGTTCTATATGTCCCAACCAACATTCTAGAATCCGGGGCATTAAGTTTGTTATGGTGTGGGAATTACCACATACACCAACCTCAGTTAAGCAAAAACAGTTTATTGAACACATACCATAACACTGGACATCCAGGACCACGAGAAGGAACAACTAATTATGGCACCAGTCTGTCCTTGGCAGGTTTTTCTATAGGAAAAAGCAGGTTCTAGAGTTCAAAGGTGAGCAGTGAAGTGGTACGAGGTTTTTGACTAACTAGACAAAGTACCATCAGCCGACCTTTAGGCTGACTGGTCCCGAGCGAGGTAAGAAGGTGGTGGACGGGTGGTGAACATTGAGACAACAGGGTACAAGTGATTCAACCCTAACTTTTTGGCTTCTTAGTAACATTCTTTAGTGTTACCTACTTCTGGGAAGTAGCGTCTGCGAATCTGAGCCTAACTTCACCTTATGAGCAAAATGGAGACCGAATACAAAATGGCTGCAGTTATGTTCAAAGGAGCAGGCCTCAACAAGTGTCAAACCCTGGACAATGGTTTAGGTGCCTATTTAACATATGCTGGTTCTCCCAGCATCCCTCAGTCCCTGCCTGTTACAGGGTACAGCTCTCACTCTCCAGCCCACTGCTGGGCTGCCCTTCCCTCACAGGTTTTTCCTTCTAGACTCCAGACGTTTTGATTACCCACCCCTTTTTGTACCTTTCGCCTTCTGGCTGCTGCACCTGGTTCCTCTCTCCCTCACCCTTCCCTTCCCTGCCTCCCCACAGAGTTCAGGTCATGACCACTCTAGAGTCACCCAGATGTGACTGCCTCTGGCTGTGCTCTCCACATATGTAAACTTTGTCCACCACCAGGTCCTTCCCCGTCCTTTTGGTTTCTCCTTTTTCATTCCTCTGATGCTGAAAGCACAGAGGTGACTCTAATGAGTTCCCACCACAAGGAACTCAGTTTTCCAAACCAAGCATCTGCTTCTGTTGGCTTTTGCCACCCACCAAATTTGATTCTAGAGGCCACCCTTCAGCCACTCTTCCCTTAGCCATCTCTCCTAACCTACTCAGTGAGTGACCTTGTTCCCTGCTATGTAATGTAGGCATCTCCCTTCTGTCCACTTTCGGGCCCACCATGTGGTCATGCCCTATTGCAGAGCTTGCTCTCCTCAGTATGGCATCCAGTGAGGGGTGGAGCCAGCCCTCCCACTCTCACAACCTCAGGGCCCGCTCTCCCAGATGCTGCAGGCAGCAAGGGTTGGGCTGGGGTGAGGGGTATTGTTGCTATCCCCATGCCAGTGGAGCCAGATCTCTTGTGCTCACACACCCTTGGGGCCAGCTCTCCCATTGTAATAAATCAAACTGAAGCCAAACCAGGCAGTGGTGGCACACGCCTTTAATCCCAGCACTTGGGAGACAGATTTCTGAGTTCGAGGCCAGCCTGATCTACAGAGTGAGTTTCAGGACAGCCAGGGCTACACAGAGAAACCCTGTCTCGAAAAACCAATTAAAAAACAAAACAAAACAAAACAAAAACTGAAGCCAAACTGAATAAAACTTCTATTTTGAATAAGGGTCAAAGTATAAGGTCCCAAGACATCCCTGGATAACTAATATTTTCTTGGCATAAAAAGACATGCATGTCAGTAACTGACATCCTAGTTGGCAAGTTGAGATATGAATGCTAGGCAAGTCTCCCCACCAGAGTTGAATTGCCCAACAAATGGGAATAGAATAAATATACCACAAAGACATGTTCTCTAAATCTTGATTGGTGGGGAAATGCAAACTGGCACCAATGTTTGTTGTTTTCAAACTTAAAAGCCCTGGAACATTCTGGCTGGGGCCAAGGGGCAAGGGTGGGGTGCAAGTCACGGCTCAGCTCCTGAGTCTGTTCTGAGGCCCTGATCAATCAGTAGCAGCCAGATTACAATAAAATTTTGACCTGGTGCTTGAGTTGTGTTGGGTCTAAGCAGATCCCACAATACCATGCTGCCCAGGGAAGAGACAGGACCAGCTCAACAAAGTGTTCAGACATTGCCTTATGTAGCAGCCCAGACCAGGAATCTTCACATGGCTTTTGGTTTTAACATGAGTCTCATACATCCATACAGATCCTTGGTGCAGTAGGACCATGGCCCCAGCCAGCAGCATGGGCCTTGTCTTAGTCAGGGTTTCTATTCCTGCAAAAACATCATGACCAAGAAGCAAGTTGGGGAGGAAAGGGTTTATTCAGCTTACATTTCCACACTGCTGTTCATCACCAAAGGAAGTCAGGACTGGAACTCAAGCAGGTCAGGAAGCAGGAGCTGATGCAGAGGCCATGGAGGGATGTTATTTACTGGCTTGCTCAGCTTGCTGTCTTATAGAGCTGAAGACTACCAGCCCAGGGATGGTACCACCCACAAGGGGCCCTCCCTCCCTTGATCACTAATTGAGAAAATGCCTTACACCCGGATCTCATGGAGGCATTTCCTCACCTGAAGCTCCTTTCTCTGTGATAACTCCAGATTGTGTCAAGTTGACACACAAACCCAGCCAGTACAGGCCTAGATGTCACTGTGGCCTTAGGTGTTAGTACAGGCCACTCAAATCAGCATGACCTTGGCAGCATCAGGACCCTCAGACATCCACATGGTCTCACGTGGCAGCCTAGACCATGGACATCCACATAGCCTTTGGTGGTAATTTGGGCCATAGACCCCCAACTGCAACAGGACCACAGACTCAGATGTGGCCCTCAGTGGCAGCCCAGGCCAGGACATTGCCATGGCATCAAGTAGTTGCACAGGGCATTCAGCTCAATTTGACCCTGGCATCAGCACAGTCCCCAGATATCAACATGGTCTCAGGTAGCAGCCCAGACCACCGACATCCAGATGGCCTTTGATGGCCACCTGCATAGACCCCAGCTGTGATAGGGCCATAGACCCCAGCTGTGATAGGGTCATGGACCCCAGCTGTGATAGGGCCATGGACCCCAGCTGTGATAGGGCCATAGACCCCAGCTGTGATAGGGCCATAGACCCCAGCTGTGATAGGGCCATAGACCCCAGCTATGATAGGGCTATAGACTCCAGACATAAGCCTTGCTGGCAGCCTGGCTGTGACATCACCATAGCCTCAGGTGGTTATCCAGGCTCCTCATATCTGCCCATTCCTCACCCCCATCTCCAGTTCCATCTCTCTCTATAGTGCATGAACCACTAGGCTTCACTTTCTCTCCCATCTCTCCATCACATATTCACTCATTAAAGTAATGCCTGTCATGGGCAGGCACTTGGGTGTCTTTCTTCCAGCTGCTTCAGATTGGCAGGGATCCTCTACATAGGAATTTTAATCGGCTACAACATCTTATACACATGATCTAACTCTTGTCTAAGTTATACTATATATGTAACTTAGATTCAACTCTTGTTTAAGAAAATAGATGTTCTGAAATAGCAACTATGTGGCTGTCCTCTATCTTGGCTAATGTCCTCATCAAAATGTAAGCAACCACACGGCTGACAACCATCTTTACTAAGGTTAAAGAGTAATATACCACGTGTCCTCACCATCTTAACATTACCATATACTATAAAGCAACTGTTATAAAAGTTCTTGGGGGCTGGAGAGATGGCTCAGTGATTAAGAGCACTGACTGCTCTTCCAGGGGACCTGGGTTCAATTCCCAGGAACCACATGGTGGCTCACAACCATCTGTAATGGGATCTGATGCCCTCTTCTGGTGTGTCTGAAGACAGTTACAGTGTACTCATATGCATAAAATAAATAAATCTTTTAAAAAAAGTTCTCAGTCCTACTGAGCTCCTAGTTATCATTGTATCTCCTTTTAGACTAAGGAAAAAAGTCTCTAAAATATTTTGAATTAATATGGATTTTGTAAGATGATAAAAATTAAAAGTTATATTTGCTACAACATACTATATATGTGATCAACTCTGGTTTAGAATATACTGTATATAATGATAAAGTTTTAAGGCTATAAAAGTCTAATTGTACAAAAAAAAAAGCTCATTTAAGATGTACATCTAACTACTTATGTCTTTGCTAATTATTCAACACCAAGATGCTAGAAAATTTAGAAAAATAATAATATATATTTGATGAATAAGACATATTTGTCTTAGAAGTTTTTCTAAATTTCTAAGGTCTACTCAGATGCACAGTGATATATGGCTAAGATCTTTGTCTTTGCTTGATTTGTTAAGCTACTAACTCGTAAACTGTTCATTTTGTGACAAGTTTTATTTAGCCTCTTGTATGTATTTTCAAGGTTAAGCCTAAAATCGGGTATACTTAATAGATAGATGGTCCACAAACTCTTCAGAGATCTACTGAATATGGCATTTAATGTTTAATAATAATACTGTCTTGTAGTGATGCTATATAGACAAATAGATGGTTTCTTAATTCCCAACAATGATTCTATAAGAATTCCTAAAATTATATTAGTAATTATCAAGTTCTTTTACAATAGGACTGCTATTAGGTCCTCTCTGATAATCAACCTCTCCCCCAATGAGAAATCTGCCAGTCTTTAGTGTCACATGTTAATTGTTGCTCAGATAGTAAGCAGCCATCTACATCTTAGAGCACATTCCAAGAGGTTGTAAATTCATTAACCAAAGATCATAAAAAAGATTTTTTATAGGTGTAAGAACAGAAGATAAAATATTGACTGAGTTTATCTATATGAAACTTCATTAATAACTTAGTCACAAAAGTTATGGTTTTTAACTTTCAATGAACCTGTCGAGCTGGTGACAGATAATGAATAATTAGCCAGATAATTACTACTAATGGATATGCATGTAAACATTCTCCGTTGTAAACTTCTTGTTCAATTTATGATTTAAATTTACGTGCAAACTTGTGGTGAACTTTTTACCATGTGGTCATGTATTCTGAAAGTAGTATAAGTGCTGAGGACAAAGACAGGAGACAGGAGTGAACTCAGGAAGACCTTAGAAGTACGGGCATAGCATCGGGAGGAATGGTACTGAGAGTAGGGGCACTATGATCGTAACATCAAGAAGAAGAGAACAGAGAGAACTTTTTAGAGAGAGCTTTTGTAGAAACTTCTAAGTTCTTAGAAATAAAGAACTAGAACTTAGAAATAAAGGCTAAAATCACTTTCAACATGTCCCCTTTTCTTCCTGCAATGTCAACTTGCAGGCTGGAAGTTAGAGCCACACAGTTACTTAAGAGATAAAACAAAGGCTACTTTACTTAATCCCATGTTTTACTATGAGGGGCTAAACACAGAGATTGCAGTTTCTGGCCTCAGGCAGGTCAGCTATGGCAGTAAAATTACTTTCTAAGTATCTTAAGATAGGTAAACGATTTATTATCAAACATCAACCCTAAATATCTCACCCCCACTGACACTCCTCACGCCTCAGCTTACCTTGTTTCTATTCCTGCACAAACATCATGACCAAGAAGCAAGTTGGGGAGGAAAGGGTTTATTCAGCTTACACTTCCATGCTGCTGTTCATCACCAAAGGAAGTCAGGACTAGAACTCAAGCAGGTCAGGAAGCAGGAGCTGATGCAGAGGCCATGGAGGGATGTTTCTTACTGGCTTGCTCAGCTTGCTCTCTTATAGAACCCAAGACTACCAGCCCACAGATGGTACCACCCTCAAGGAGCCCTCCCCCCTTGATCACTAATTGAGAAAATGCTTACAGCTGGATCTCATGGAGGCATTTTCTCAACTGAAACTCCATTCTCTGTGATAACTCCAGCTTGTGTCAAGTTGACACACAAAACCAGCCAGTACACCTTCAAGAGAGAACCAAGAAAGAAAGAACTGCTGGGGCTGGCCCCTGGCAGGTAGGAGTCAAGTGATGAAAAAAAACAACTGCTCCGGAAGCTGAGGGCTGAGAAAACAAATTTTGGGTATTTCTGGGAGACTTGGTGGAGCCAAGAGTTTCCATCCCCATCAAGAGGAAGGTCTTAAGATACAAATGGGATGCCTCCTACCAGAGAAAGACATGGAAACTGGTGAGAGTAGATCCAGTTTCATGTTTCAGAAGGACTAAACCATCACTGGGTCACTTGACTCCAAAAGATGACCAGTAGATTTTCACAGAAGATCCAGAGCTCTTTTGTGCAAGAATCAGAAATCCTATGTGTCCACATCTTCTTTGGGCCATCTAGCTCATGCCTGCCATTACAGCCAACACCACCATAGCAACAACAGCAATCACTGTAGGAAAGGATCAGGACACAGCCCTGCCCCTGAGACTCGGGGAGATGATCTCCAGGGCAGAAGCTGCTGCCTACAGACCCAGGATTGCTCTCTTTCACTGTAGCACCTGTAGTTTCTAACAGTTTTCTAGTTTCTCCAGACTCTCCATGGGCTTCTATCAGCTCTGTATGAACTTCAGTGTAGCCTCTTTGAACTCTTGAAATGTCTTTCTTAGCCATTTTTTTAGCCTGCATATTTGTATATTACTGTGTGATATGTTAATGTGCAATGGAAGTCTTCACATTGGTAACTGAGATTGGAATAAGACAGGGTGGCAGCAGTACATACCTTTAATCCCAGCACTCAGGTAGGTGGCAGAGGTATTTGGATCTCTGTGAGTTCAAAGCCAGCCTGGTCTACTAAGGGAGTTCCAAGACAACCAGTAATACACACATCAATTCTATTTCAGAAAACAGAAACAAGCCAGGCATGGTGGCATACACCTTTAAACCCAGCATTTGGAAGACAAAGGTAGGATCTCTGTGAGTTGAAGGCCAGCCTTCTCTACAAAGCCAGTCCAGTACACCCAGACAGCCATGGCCATTACACAGAGAAACCCTGTCTTGAAAAATAAAAACAGATAAAACCAGAAACAAAGAAAGATTGGAATAAAAAAAAAAAAAAACTTGTTATTGTCACCAACAAGCTATCAAGCAAAATTGGGATTACTTGACTAATTGTAACCAGCAAGACAAAGGTTGTAAATTCATTGCTCATTCAGTTACTGACACTGAAGAAGTATGCACATGTCCATCTCTTTCAACATTGTACATACTTGATCACACTGCATCCTGTAACATACACACATGTTCACCTATGCTTCTATGTAACACAAGTGTGACCATACAATATCATACAAGGTGATAGGTATCTTCCTTCCAGTTAACTTTATTTTTAGTGGTGTGATTCACAGTTTTCAACTTGACTATATCAGGAATGGACTACAATCCAGAAATTGAGGGCACACTTGTGAGAGATTTTCTGCTTGGTTTTGAGCTAAGTGAATCTACTTCTAGTCCAGATCTTTGAGGTAGGAAGACAAACCCCTTGATCTGGGTCTTAAGGCTGAAAGACCCAGAACTTTAATTAGGATACTAAAGGGGGAGGATACTAAAGGGGGGACACACACTTTTATCCCAAACCTTGAGGTAAAAGACACACCTTCAATCTGGGTCATTGCCGCATGACCCACATCCATGTTTAACTAGCACTGGAGCCTTTGTCTTTAATATTCCAGCATATACTGAAGACAAGCTGAGACATCCAGCCTTGTGGGACTGAGCAACTGCTAGATTCTTGGGCTTTCCATCCACAACTAGCCATGGTTGGATTAGCTGGGCGACAGCTAGGGGCACCTGGCACCCTCTTCTAGCCCACTCAGGCACTAGGCACACAGAAAGTGCACTTACATACATGTAGGCAAGATACTTGTGGTTTGAATCGAAATGGCCAAATCTATATCTACACTGGCTTCGCCTTAGGATATATACATTTGTTTTAGTTTTTGCTTTGCTTATACAGACAAGGTTTCTCCATGTAGCCCTGGCTGTCCTGGAACTCACTCTATAAACCAGGCTGGCCTTGAACTCAAAGAGATCTGCCTTCCTCTATCTCCAAAGTGCTGGAATTAAAGGCATGTACCACCCCACCTGAAGGATATACACATTTGTAAAAATGACAGTTTGGAGGCCAAAGAAATATTTCTGAAAGTTGTAAAATTCTGGATTATTTTCTTAAGAAATAATTATGGTTCTGTGGTATAGATGACATTCCATTGTTCGCCAATGTAGAAAAGGATAAAATGCTATGTCTACAACTTTTTTTTTTTTCTTCTTTTTTGACAAAGGGTCTCTATATAGCCAAAGTTGGACTTGAAGTCACTATATAGCCTCCAACTTGTGATCCTCTTGCCTCAGGTTTCCCAGTCCTGGAATTTAGGCATGCACTACCATACCCAACTCTAAAATATACTCTTTTTATATTCACTGGAGTGTTCTACTTGCATGCATGTCTGTGTGTGCCCTAGAACTGAAGCTACAGACAATTTGAGTTGCCAGGTGGGTGTTGAGAATTGAACCTGGAGGTGTTTCTGGGAGAGCAGACAGTAAGTACTATTAACTGCTGAGCCATCTCCAGCACACACACCCCCCAAAACATAGTTTTAGTGTCATAGAATATATATGATAGAGTCAACCCAGTAAATTATTAACAATTTTGAATCCAGGTGAAGACACATAAGTGTGGTTTTGATTCTTCCAGCTTTTCCATATGTATGAAATTTTTCTCACCTGTATTTTTATAAGTAGTTTCAATTTTGGCTATTTTTGTTAATGTTTTATGGAGAGCCCACCAGAGAAGATCACTCAGACACAGCTTTAGCCAACTGAAAAAGACTTTATTCCAGTTGTCTGGGACTACACTCAGGTACGTGCAATCAAAGTATAGCTCCAAGTGTTTGGAGTAAGGGGCTATTAAAAGCAAAAACTACATTCTGTTATCTCGCTCAACAGCTGCAGGAGGGGCTTTTGCACAAGCAGGCAGATTAACAGAAGCCAAGACAAGAGGCTAGCTGAAAGGAGAAGTTTGCACATGCAGGCAGTTTGATAGAAGCCAAGATAAATTAACAAAGGCATCTTGATCTCTGGTTCATAGACTAGAGTTTGGTAATTTTCCACAAAAATATGAGATGGAGGAGACTGCACTGCCTTGCCTGTCACGGCAGGCAAGGTAAATGTACTTTATCTTAATGTCTGGGCAGACAGCATAAATTATAGGATTTTACTTTTTGAAAGTTACATGTGTTTAACTCCTCTAAAGAGTACTTATTCACAAACAGCTGTGTTTTCGACATCTCTGCACAAAAGCTTACAGAATGGATTAGAAATGAAGATGTTTTTATGTACCTTTTCATCCATTAGATTTTATCCAGAAGGAAGTATATGGAATTTAATACTGAAGGATTGCATGAGGCTTTTCTAAACTATCTGCAATACAACTTGCCTTTCCTATCAGTTACAGTAATGCTCATGAAAGCAAGAATGCTACTTTACAGAACATGAACCAATGATTTTATATCTATTACAACCCTGTTTCCTCAAGTTTACCTAGTTCTGTACTCACCATTAACAAACTAAACAGAAATAAACATCCAGTCTAATATCACAGGAGCCCCGGGATGTTAATGGTGACAAAGAAGATATCACAGATAATCCTAGTTCCAATAACTGCTCTTTCTAAATTGACTGAGTAGTGTTTGGTTAAGTTTGTAGAATAAGATGAGAGTAAATCAAGAACATTATCAACAGAGCATCTTCTCTGAACAACAGACTTCCTACACGCTCAATTCTCAAATGGTTTCTTGGCATCAAGAGTTTATGAATATTGAGATGTTGACCAAATCCTAGAGCAAATTAAAGTCCTCCCTACATTCTTTTAAGCCACAATCTTGCCAACATGAGTTCTCTGATGGTCAGTACAATTTCCAGACAAAGGCTTGTCCACTTTCCTTACATGCATAGGACTTCTGATGAATGTGGACTTTCTGATATTGTGTAAGCTCACCATTTACAATAAAGGCTTTCCCACAGTCTTTACATCCATGGGGTTTCAGATCTATATGGACTCTCTGATGAGCTCTGAGAACTGAGCCAATTCTATAAATGTTCCCACATTCCTTTGTAGTCCTAGTGTTTGACACCAGCATGGATTATTTTATTATGAAGAAGCCCTGAGGTCTAATTAAAGATCTTTCCACATTATTTCCAGTGATAAGGGTTTCATACCAGTATGAATTCTCCAATGTGTAGTAAAGGCTAAACTAAATCTAAACATCTTTGCATGTTTCTTACCTTCACAGGGTTTTGTGAGAGCCAAAGTTATGTTTCAAATTTTAATTACTGTGCCTAAAAGACCCATGAAACAAAAGTGCTGCTAACCTGTAAGCCCCTTGCCCAAGGTCAAATACTTCCTGAAATGCTGGAGGCTACTGTTTATGGGCAACAACAAGCCACATATTTTCATTCCCCTTAACGAGTTTGTTTGCCCCAACTACACCAGATGTGCTTGATCACAAGTTGGAGGGGAAATAACATGAGAAGGAAATATATTAGGACATACCTTGGCCCTTGATTTGATATGCAGGCAGGAGGTACATAGGTAGGAAATAAGCCAGATTATATGCTTGCACCTGCTTATCCCTGGTGGAAAATGGGCTTGTGGGGTTACCTTTCTAAGCCCCTGCAAAGAGGGACTCGTGGTTATTTCTGGAAACCCAAAGCTGGACCTGGCCAAAGAGTTCATCACCTGGCCAGTATTTACTTAAAAGCTTACTTCAAATTTGGCTTTAAACTGTGGTGTGGTCTTATTCTCCACCAGTGGGATTAACATTCTCCCACCAGTATGAATTCAGCCAGTTTAGAATTACTGAAGGTCTTTCCAGATGCCTTACATCATAAGGTTTCTTATTAATATGAATTTTAGCATGTCAAACCAAGCTTTATTTTGAACTAAAGGCCTTTCCACATTCTTAACACTGGTATGGTTTGTCACCAGTGTGAATTCTTTGATGTGCTTTAAGGTCTCCACCACGAGTAAAGTACTTCCCACATTCTTTACATTCATAAGGCTTCTTGCCAGTATGAATTCTTAAATGTCCAAGAAATTGGTAATGATATTGAAAACCTTCGCCACATTCTTTACACTGAAAGGGCCTCTCTCCAGTATGGATTCGTTCATGGATTCTAAGAGCAGTGCCACGAACAAAGCCCTTTCCACATTCCTTGCACTGAAACGGTTTCACATCATAATGAATTCTCTGATGTTGAGTAAGTTGGTACGGGAGTCTGAAGGCTGACCCACACTGCTCACATTCAAATGATTTCTCTCCAGTATGAATAGTCTGGTGCCGTGTGAGCTGAGCCAGAACAGTGAAGGCCTTCCCACACTCCTTACACTCAAAGGGTCTGTCACCAGAATGAATTTTCTGATGTTGTATGAGGTTTGAGCGACGATTAAAGGTTTTCCCACACTCATTACATTCATATGGTTTAAGAGCAGCATGAATAGTCCTGTGTTCCACAAGGCTGCAGACACGCTTGAAGGACTTCCCACACTGTTTACATTCAAAAGGGGTCTGACCTGTATGACTGGTTTTATGGTAGTTAAGCTGGCTGGAAAAGTGAAAAGACTTTCCACATTCATTACATTCAAAAGGTCTCTTACCACTATGAAAACTCTGATGTCGAATGAGATGTATATTTAATCTAAAGACCTTCCCACATTCCTTACACTCAAAGGGTTTCTTTCCAGTGTGAATACTCTGATGCTCAGTAAAATTTGAACGTCGGCGGAAGAATTTCCCACAGTCCTTGCACTGATAGGGTTTCACATCGGTATGAATTTTCTGATGTTCACTGAGCTGGTACTTACGTCTGAAGGCTGACTCACAGAGTTTACACTTGAAAGGTTTCTCATCGGTGTGAGTTTTCTGATGCTCAGAAAGGTAAACCTGAAGCCTAAAAGCCTTCCCACACACATTACACCCAAAGGGCTTCTCACCAGTATGAATACTCTGGTGTCGTACAAGGTAAGAACCACTACTAAATATCTTCCCACAATGCTTACATTCAAATTTCTCTGAAGTATGAATGTTCTGGTGTTGAGTGAGCTGTGCCAGAACAGTGAAGGCCTTCCCACACTCCTTACACTGAAAGGGTCTCTCACCAGAATGAATTTTCTGATGTTGCATGAGGTATGAGCGACGTTTAAAGGCTTTCCCACACTCATTACACACATATGGTTTCACACTAGCATGAACAATCCTATGTTCAACAAGGTGGGACACACGCTTGAAGGACTTCCCACATTCTTCACATTCGAAAGGTTTTTCACCTGTATGAATGATTTTATGATATTTGAGCAGGCCGGGAAGATGAAAAGCCTTCCCACACTCCTTACAGTCATAGGGTTTCTCTCCAGTATGAATACTCTGATGCCGAGTAAGAGTTGACCTACAGCCAAAGCACTTCCCACACTCTTTATATTCTGTACTGTGAGCAAGACTCTGGCAGGTATAAGTAGGCATTTCTTCCTTCTTAGTAATCTGTTGATCAACATCTCCTTCTTGAGAACTCTGTAGTCCCTTGAATGTACTACAGTTGGGGCCATCACTAAAAGTAGACTCTTTGAGGTCAAAAGTTTTACTTAATTGCTTTATGCTCTGTTTCTGTAAATTTCTATTAGAAATATCATTCTCTGGAGATATATTTTTAGCTTCAAAACATGTCTCCACATCTGAAAGAAAAGGAGAAAGCAAGAATACTTTATTTTCCTGTAATACACTCACATATTCCTTTAAATGAATGGCCAGACTCTAAAGAGAACAGGAGCAAGGAGCGCCACAATCAGGAAGGTTTATGTAAGACAATACTGTTTACAGTAGAACGGGTTGAAAATGGAAAGATGTGTCTGCTTAACAAGATTATAACAAACTATAGTGAAACAATTTTATGTGCCTCTGTGTATCCTACTGGAAATACATACTGTTTGGTAAAGGTTCTGAACCTGTGGGATGTGACAGGTAGCTCTAACCAGATTGCACTGTGTTACTGTCTGCTTGAAAATGAACTGTTTGAGCAGGGCAGTGGTGGCGCACACCTTTAATCCCAGCACTTGGGAGGCAGAGGCAGGCGGATTTCTGAGTTCGAGGCCAGCCTGATCTACAGAGTGAGTTCCAGGACAGCCAGGGCTACACAGAGAAACCCTGTCTAGAAAAACAAACAAACAAACAAAAAAAAAAAAAAAAAGAAAGAAAGAAAGAAAAGAAAAAGAAAAAGAAAAAAGAAAATAAACTGATCTCTATGCTACTGAAAAGGAGGGATATGCCCCCAGGGTCCTGGGTCTACCAAGGTTGACCAGCCTGCCTCCCATCTCAGAAGCAGTCTCATACATCTGCCAAGACCAAAGCCTGACCCTATTAGGTTATGAGGTAGCTCTTCTCCTTCTATCTCTTCTTGCTCACACCTGTTGGTAACAAACTCTATGTATGGAGACTTCAGGAAACCTATACTCAAAGTTCAACCAGACTTTTGGTGTGGTATCTAGAGACTACTTGCCAGTTGTTTACCATTAGTTTCTGTTCAGTTCATTTGGGATCTCCAAAGGGCAATTCAGACCATCCTTATCCTCAAGGGCCAAATAGACTCACTGGCTGCCATAATGCTATTAAATTGTTGAGGACTAGATATATTAACAGCAGAGAGAAGTAGTCTTTGTCTCTTCCTTGGGGAGGAATGTTGCTTCTATGTCAATCAATCGGGTATACAAGAGATCAAAAGAGGGTGACTCCAGGATGAAATGAGGTTTGGCAGGCAGCAAGGAGGGCTAGCCTCTGGTAGACTGAACCCTGAACAGCCATGCACAAACAAACATTGATTGTCACAGAAGTCATTTTTAGGGTAAAACAAGTTCCTCCTATCAAAACCCAGATCTGACCTACATGTTTCTTGAAGGAACATAAAGTGCTAACTTCTGGTTTCTTTGGAAAGTCAGTTGTACCGGACAGGGTTTTGCTGGGACGAACACGTGAAGGGGCGGTTTCCTGAAGCGGACACGGGTGAAAGGATGTTTCTCTAAGGTGGGCACGTGAAGGAACATGAGATGAAGCGAGCACGTGAAGGAACACGAGATGAAGCGAGCACGTGAAGGAACACGCGTGAAGCGAGCACGTGAAAGAACACGAGATGAAGGATTCTTTGCTGAGGACATTCATGTATTGGTCCACCTCATATACATGGTTGAGAGCTCTATTTGTTGGGGTTTCATAGAGAGAAAAAGCTTCTGGTGGGGTGCTGGTGGCTTCTTAGCAGAGTGTGATTTTTCAGCTGATGCAGAATCACGTGGGGTTTTACTAAGACAAGACTCCCATGCTGAGCCAAGACACATGGTAGGGCAAGACCTATGGAGGACACGTGATGTTTAGAGAGAGTAAATACGACTCAACGGGCAGTGGTGGGATCTTGGTGGGCTCCCTGGTACAGCGAGCTGTGCCACGCTTCTTGGCCTTGAGTCTTCGCTGATCTTCGCTTCCTGGACAGAGGCACAGCAGAGAACTTCTTCTGGCATCCCTAACGGTCCTGGCCCCTCCTGCTGACTAACGCTGATTCAGCTGGGGTCTAGCCGTTTCTGCTAAGTCGTGCCACCACTGCTGCTATCCCGACTCTACCGAAATGAACTGCTGGTATATACGTACTGTTCGAAAGTGGATTGAGCTCCCACCGCTGACCTGCAAACTGAACTGCTGCTTTCCTGACGACGCAGATGGGATTTGCTCCAAAGAACCATTTCTAAACAGGTCCACTTCCCCCGGATCCTAATAACCTTTCTTTCCCACTGCCTCTGGTGGGTGGGGGCTCCATGGGAGGTTAAAGCGTTTAAGAACCAACATTAAAAGTAAGGCTTTGAAAAAACTTAAAGTTACAGGAGCACCTCAGGCTTGCAATTTCAGTCTTTAATGTGCAGTTTGCAGTACTCAATAATGCAAGATGGTCCATGTTTGCCAGGGATGTCTTAGGACTAAACTCATGCAAAGGCAGTAAAGCTCCTTCAGGTCTATAAATCACAGAAAACAATCACTGTACACAATGATTTCCTCAAGGTCTAAGAACTTCTAGAAAATAACCACTCTATTCCTTCCAGAAAACAACCACGTCACTCCGTTGACTCTAGATACAATGACTCTACTAAATTTTTTTTTGTTGTTTTTTTTTTTTTGTTTTTCGAGACAGGGTTTCTCTGTGTAGACCAGGCTGGCCTTGAACTCAGAAATGACTCTACTAATTTTTTTCCTCTACACTGACAACTACAGATGATCTCAAAAAACAAACAAATAAAAACAAACCACTAAGAAACAGTTCAATGCCTCTGGCCACTTCAAGAAATGGATTACTGACAGTCCAGTATGGGCCTGGACTCTATCCTTCTTAACTTCCTTTGCCTCTTTTTCTCTCTCTCTCTTTCTCTCTCTCTCTTTTTTAAAGATTTCTTTCATGTATGTGAAATACACTGTCACTGCTGTCCTCAGACACACCAGAAGAGGGCATCGGATCCCATTACAGATGGTTGTGAGCCGCCATGTGGTTGGTGGGAACTGAACTCAGGACCTCTGGAAGAGCAGTCAGTGCTCTTAACCGCCGAGCCATCTCTCCAGCTCTCCCTCCTTTTCTTAATCCTACTAATCACACACTATCACATGAACTTTTGTCTAGATTTCTTCAACAACAGATGCAAAACATTTATAAACAGATTTTTAATCGGTCGCTATTAAAGGCTCACTGCTCCTTCCTAGACGCCAGAGGCCTGCAGCACCCAGCTGTGCCTCATGATGAAGCTCAACCTTGCCCCTAGACTTCAACAGCCCTACTCAACCAGAAGTAGTCTAGCGACAACACCGCCCCTATCCAACCCCCGACTGTTTACTGGTAATAAAAGGGGGGGAGGGGTAAAGGGGCTAGGAAAGAACACCCTGACCCTGGTTTGCCTCCCACCCCACAGCCAAGGAGTGTGGTGGTTCCTCACGAAGGTGAGAACCGTCATTGAAGACACAGAATTAAAACCTTTGGTCTGCCTCCCTGGGTTACAGCTTTCACTGGTGCTGAAACTGTCTTAGCTTGGTTGAGTGGTCAACAACACTGAAAGCTCTGCCAGAGGCCCTGGGTTAGAGCACCAGCAGCCACCTATAACCCCAGCCCCAGGGGAGCTGACCCTCTCTATGGCCTCTTTGGATACCTGCACACAAGTGTGCACACACACAACCAATAATGAAATACCTTTAAAGGTTGTAGAGAGAGGGCCCCTGCTCCAGCAGGAGGGAAGAAATAAGAACTTAAAAGTGATGCACGAAACAGAAGCCCCTCTGACAGCCTCTGCTGTGACCTCGGCATGTTTCCCACAGGCCCTGGGGCCTTAAGGAAGTTTGCCACATCCAGTGTCAGCTCTGTGGAGCCTCTCTGACCACATGTTGTGCCTGGCAGGGCTGCAGGCTCACCTCACTCTTACTCACCTGGGCTCTGCCTGTCTGTTTCTTCCTTCACAGCCATCCAGGGCTCTTTCTCCTGCTCTAGTAAGATGATCAGATCTGGCTTGGAAATGCAACTTCCCACTTAAAAGAAAGAAAATGAATCATAGTGCAGCTTTTTTAAAAAACAAAAAGAAAAAGGAAAACCTCAGTCTAATTATCTAAGGATGTCCTGGAAGGTGATATATAGACCAGGCTTACCTTGATCTGCCTGCCTGTGCCTCCCAAATGCTAGGATTAAAAGTGAGTACCAAACCGCGCAGTGGTGGTGCACGCCTTTAATCCCAGCACGCGGGAGGCAGAGGCAGGCGGATTTCTGAGTTCGAGGCCAGCCTGGTCTAGAGTGAGTTCCAGGACAGCCAGGACTACACAGAGAAACCCTGTCTCGAAAAACCAAAAAAAAAAAGCGGGTACCTAGAAAGCCAGGTAGCAGTCCACTTTAATCCCAGAATTTGGGTAGATCTCTGTGAGTTTGAGGTCAGTCTGATATACAGAGTGAGTTTCAGAACAGCCAGGACTACACAGAGAAATTTTATCTTGACAACAATAACAACAAAAGAAAGAAACAAACAAAAAGTGGATTCGACCATGACCCCCACTGTAGATTTTTAAACTTACAGACTTAATTATGAAGGTCTGTTCAGCTTGGCACGTGGATCATGCTATAAACCCAGATGGTGGGAACGAACCAGGCCAGCTTGAGCTGCATAACAAGAACCTTATCTTGGTTCGTATATTTATATGTGCCCAAATAATACATGAAGGAAAGACTTCAGAGAAGAAGGAAAAAGTAGCCTGGGTTAGAAATCAGCTGCTTCAGAAAAGGGTGTTAATGTCATTTAAATGCAGCCAGGGGCTTGTCACTTAAGAGGAAACTACAATTGGGTAGTGAGAACATGACCCCGTAGGCTAAGCTGTCTAGTGTAACCCCATCTCTCCAGCTCACAAATAACGCCATTCATTCAGGCGAGTCCTGTAGGACTCTACGCTCAATTCTCCATCTAAAAATTGGGCATGGTGGCACAGATTTAAGGAATGGAAGTCAGCAGAGAAGAAGTTCAAGGCCAGATTTAGTGTCATAGCATGTCCAAAGCCAGGCTGCACTCCATGAGACCTGGCATCATAAAACCCCAAATAATAAAAATAATGTTAATAATAATTCAGATGGAGCTTATGCTATCAATTGGATAGTGTTAATATTAAGATTAAACACTATATTCAAATAATCAGAGTACTGTCACCTATACTAACACAAAATCATTATTTTTTACATTTCCGTGTACTTATTTAGGAATGCTGATGTGGAACTAGGGCCTTGAGCATCCTGGGGAAGTGATCTAACATGGAGTTACATCCCCAGCAATGAAAATTGCTATCATCATTGTTAGTATGCTGCCTTTCTTCACACTTACTCCCCATTCTTACAGATTTGCTCAATGCAAACGTCCAATTCATAGCCTAAAACCTGCTCTACAACGCTGGTCAAGCGCTCATTGAGGGAAACAAAATGTGTCCACTTCTGTTTTAAATCAATCCTATTGATCCATTAGTAAGGAAATCATAAAGGTTATTGAACTTTTATTTTGCTCCATGCACATGCATGTGTCTGTGCATGTGTGTACAGTTCACAAGGGTATGCACACAAGTGTGTGTGGGTATAACTGCACTCTTGTGGCATAGGCCAGAGGTCAGTATCAGGCGTCTTTGTTGACTGCTCTCCTCTCCACTTGAGTATTTGAGACAGGGTCTCTCACTGAACCTAGAGCTTGCAAGAGGAACAACAAGGGGTGGGCAAGCATGAGCTTCATGAAGCTTCTATTGGGGACCAAAAAACCCTCAAATTATTGCTTTGGGAAGATTCCCTCTTTTAAAATTCTATTGACTTAAATTGATTTTTTTCACATGTAAATGTCTGTCTTCGTGTATGTTTGAGCACCACATGCTTGCATGGTGCCCATGGAATCCAGAAGAGGACATTAGTTTATCTCCTGGAACTGGAGTTACAGATGGTTTTGAGACACCTTATGGAGGTAGAAATTGAACCCAGGTCCCCTGCAAGAGCAATCAGCTCTCTTAACCACCAACTTATCTCTCTAGCCCATGAGTATATTTATTGATTTATTTACTTATTTCATTTGGACAGTTTGTTTTGTTTGAAACAGGGACTCAGCATGTAGATTAGGCTAGCCTGGAACTCACTATGTACCCGAGTGACCTGGAACTCACAGCAATCTTCTTGCATCGTCTTCTGAGTGAAGGAATGACAGGCATGGGCCAACAAACCCAACTTCAATTAAACATTAAATGATGACCATGACTCTTAATTCACAATGAAGAAAGCCCACAGTGTAGAAGACACATCCCCCATTCACGGTGCACAGGCCTTACCCACTGCCACGAGGTTGCTGTAGGTCTCCAACATCATGTCCCTGTATAAGACCTTCTGAGTAGCATCCAGGCAGGCCCACTCCTCCTGAGAGAAGTCAACGGCCACATCCCGAAATGTCACTGAGCCCTGAAAGAGCAAACACAAGGAGAGTGAAATTGGGGAAGCTTTCAAGATGGAAAAACAGAAGGGAAAGGACTCAAGCGTGGGAAGGAGCCATAAGGAAATGCTCACGGCACCTGACTGCACGAGCTCCCCATAAACGACGACTGTGCCCACCCTACAGATCCACTAAATGTGCCTCTCCACTCCATCCACATCCTTCAGGTTATCCCCCACAAAGGACAAATGTCACCTGGGATCAGTGTGAATTACATAAAGAATGCCGTAAGTCTTTGAATTTATTATGATACCAGATGATATAAAGACTTGTTGTCATGAGATTGACTTTTGTAAATTACGTAAGAGTCCATAAGCAGCGGGACAATGGTGGCGCACGCCTTTAATCCCAGCACTCGGGAAGCAGAGGCAGGTGGATTTCTGAGTTCGAGGCCAATCTGGTCTACAGAGTAAATTCCAGGACAGCCAGGGCTACACTGAGAAACCCTGTCTCGAAAAGAAAAGAAAAAAAAAAAAAGGGTCCATAAGCTTACTATGTAGGAGTCCATATTACATGTATATTAGCTTTAACCTTTTCTGCCTATACTTTTTTAAAACTACTTTCCACGTGGTCAGTGTGTCTCAGGCCTTCCCTGACTCTGGAGACTGCAATCACCTCCCAATCACAGCCTAGATGACCTGTCCCTCTGATCACTGAACTCTCTTCTACAGTCTCTTCAAGCAGGTCACCTTCCCACACACATGCACAGGGGATACTCTCAGACACTGGGTCATCAGCCTGACAACACCACAGATGTAAATCAGGTTTCCCAGGGCAGTCAAATGAGACCATCACCTCAAAGCTCTGAAGCCCCCAAAGCCCGTTTCCCTGTGGGACTGATGCCTCTGCTGCAGAGACAGTCCTCCCTGAACACAGACCAAGCAGGGAGCACATGTGGAGGAATGCATTCAAAGACAACCCCAGCACCAGCTGGCAAGAGGAAGTGCTCAGACAGAAAGTGCTCAGCCCTGCCAACCCTCACTGTAAAGGGGCAGACTGGGCCAGGGGACTCCACATCCTTGGGAAGCTTCAAGAGAAAAAGAGAGCAAGGAGTCCCCTAACCTGAAAGTGACCCTATATCAAGGAGAGAAATGCCAACTTACACAGACCACGTGCTGAGAACTAGAGCTGGACATTCTTCTGCAGGCTTCCTCCCCTGGGGACAAACAGAAAGCCTTTCATTGGACTGTGACCTGATGTTCCCACACTGACTCATGCCACTGGGATTTCAACCACTACATTGATGTCTCAAGCATCCCCACTCACCTTCTCCCCTCCCACCGCTCACAGCCTCCCACACACAAAGCAGAAGCACACAGGAGTCTACACAAAGCCCACCCTCTCCTAACCCCAGACAACCCACTGCAAAGGGGTCAGTGTGGGAGTGCAGGGCATCAACATGTCTGCCTTGGACTTCCTCCACAAGATGCCAGCAGAAGGGATCCATCTTCCACCCTGAGATCCAGCTAGCCCTGCACCTGGGCCGCTCCTTCTACTGTGAGCAGATCTTCCTACCTAAATCCCACCTATCAAGGCTCACAGGGGCTTACAGATCCAAATGGCACCTCCTCTGTAAAGGGCTGAAGCACCGCAAGCCTGGAGGGGCTGCGGGTGCAATGCTCAGGTAGGTCCAGCATTCTGTTCGAACTTTTAGGAAATGGGACTGTGCACCATGGACCACTTTCCTGAGTACCTCTGCTCGTCTATGATTCCAGCTTACACTGATCAATTAAGCCATGATTCTTTATGAAGATAATTAGCTGTAATTAGACATAGAAGCAGAGGTCTATATAAGGCAGAGACAGGAAACTTGTTCAAAGTCGCAGGCCAAACGTGCTCCAAGTGAGTTCTAGGGCAGCCTCTATCATTGGTGCTGACATGTGAATGACATCCTAATGTCTTCTGTCATGTCACATCCAAAAGTCAACTCAAAACAGAAAACAAAAATTTAAAAGTTGAACCTGACACTCATAGAAAAAAATATTCAGGAAAGCCTCCAGGACAGTGGACATATAGAATATTATTCTAAAAACACAATCAACGAAAGCAAAATGGACACATGGGATTTACATCAAACTAAAAAACCTTTACACAGCAAAGGAAACAATCAACAGAGTACAGGAATCGGAGAGAATAATTGCAAACTGTACATCTGACTAGGAGGGAACTCCAAGCTCCTGCACAGCAACTTCATAAGGAATGCAGGCAAGTCAGCAACAAGGAAACTTCCTGATTAAGAAACAGGCAAGCCAGAAATAGACATTTGCCCACAGAGAACATCAGTATGGCCTCTCAGAGATACAAGAAAACCAATCATCAGAGAGAGAGATTTAAAATCACAATCAGAGACCTCCTCATGCCTGACAAGAGTGTCCACTATCAGGGGCTGCAGAAATGGCCCAGTAGTTTAAGATTACTTTATGCTCTTGCAGAAGACCTGGGTTCAATTCCCAGGACTCACATCATGGCTCACCAACATCCCTACCTCCAGCTTCAGGGGATTTGATGTCCTCTCCAGCTTCTCAAGGCATGCGCATGGTGTACACAGGTTGTGTAGACATAACCCTTAGGGAAAAAGATAGAAATAAATCTTTTTAAAATCAGTATCTATTGTCAGAAAGAAAATATAACATGGAGCCAGGCAGTGGTGGCGCACGCCTTTAATCCCAGCACTTGGGAGGCAGAGGAGGCGGATTTCTGAGTTTGAGACCAGCCTGGTCTACAGAGTGAGTTCCAGGACAGCCAGGGCTACACAGAGAAACCCTGTCTCGAAAAACAAAAAAATAAAATAAAATAAAATAAAATAAAATAAAATAAAATAAAATACAACATGGAGCACGTGAAGGAAAACTCACATTATTGGAAGGAATGTAAATTAATACAGTCATTGTAAAAAATAATACAGAAGACTCTCAAACAGTTACTAATAGAATTCGCATCTGATCCATCCATGCCACTATTGAGTGGAGAGCAAAAAAAGGAAATAAAATCAGCATCTGCAAGAGACATTTACACTCCCTCCTGTCTTCCAGCATCATTTCCATAGCTGTGATAGGCGACCCCACCAACAGGCGAATGGACAAAGCACATGGAGAATGAGGTTCACACACAGTGAACCATTTACTTCAATAGGATACACACAGAGAGTAACAAGTGCAATATGCTAAAGACAGAATGACAAACGCTGGGGCTGGGGGATGGCTCAGGGGCTGAGAGCTGCTACGGCTTTTCCAGAGGACAGAGCTCAGTCTCCTGACAGCTCACGGTGCCTGTATCTCAAGCTCCAGGGGATCCTGTACCTCAGGCCTCTGAGGGCACCTGTGCTCGTGTACACAGAACCCCACAAAAATAATTTTGAAGACAAATACTTCATCTTTAAACAAAAAGACAGACACCCATGGTCTCAATCCTGTAGAATCTGACGCTGTTTTCTCCTCGGAACAGTAAAATGCAGGTTGCTGGGTTTGAGTGGCGGAGGCTGGATGTGCAGCATCAGGATCGAGAATGGGAGATGTGGACCCACAAGGGAGAGTTGGGATGATGATGATCAAGGGCTACAGAATTTCAGCCACACAACAGAGGTTCAGAGATGTGTCCGGCAATACGGTGACTGTGATGAATGGCTTTGAAAGGACTGAGAGTGTAGACACCAAGTGAACTCACTGCAAAAATGTGGGATTAAGTCATTCCAAAGGACAAAGAGTCCATGTGCTTTACACAATACAAAACAATTCCTCTTAAAGTTAAGAAGATTCTGCTCTGCATGAGCACATTCATTTTCTTTGCCTTGTTTTTGAGACATGATCTCACTGTCTGGCCCCACTAGTCAGAAACTTGCTATGTGGACCAAGCTGACCTTGAACTCACAGCAATCCTCCTGCTTCTGCCTCCCAAGTACTAAGATGAAGTATACACCATAAAGCCTAGATTTTTCTCAGTCATTTACTTAAATATGCAACCAGTGATCACATTACTTCTAACACTCCCTGTTAGCATTAATGTTAGCATTCTGTCTAAACTCCACCCCACAGTTACCTGGCAAAAGCCAGGTGGGCCTGGCCCACTATAAAAGGGGCTGCTTGTCCCCTCCTCCCTCTCTTGCTCTCTTTTGTTCTCTTGCTCTTCCCTTCCCATTCCCTCCCCTCTCACCCCTGAGTGCTCATAGCCGGCCTCTACTTCTCTTCTCTCCTCTTCCCCCCCCCCTTTCTCTGCCTCTACTCCCCTCTTGACTCCCCTCCCCATGCCCTGAATAAACTCTATTCTACACCATACCATCCTGTGGCTGGTCCCTGGGGGGGGGGGGGAGGGATGCCGAGGCATGGGCCCGCTGAGGCACCCCTCCCCCACACCTGACCACACCCCCATAGAACAGATCTCCTCTCTTTATCTTTTTATAACATCACTCCCTTGTCCCGCAGAACACCAAGGAGAATGAACCCAAAATGGCCTCACAGAGCAACAACTAAAGCTCACCAGCCCCTTAGTACATGGCGGCCAGCACTGCACTAACAGGCTTCACCACAGGCGTTCTAAGGTTCACGTCAGGACTAGAGAGCCAGAAGGGGACAGAACCAAGACTCCAACCCCGATACTGCAGATCCACATCCCCATGTTCAACCACAGCATTGCTCATCTGGATCTGGCCAATGTTACCCATTTAACACACACACACACACACACACACACACACAGTGAAAATTACTAGCTCTCAAAGATGCCAAATCTAGTGCTGCCACTTTCCCTCCTGAAATCCTCACGAGTGAACAGATCATTTATCCCTTACATTCTTCCCCTGCTCTGAAACAAAGGCCATCCTGACATGGGATGTCACCGAAATAGGAATCGATTTAGAAATTCGGAGTTTGAAAGCCCTAATGTTAAGCTCTGGAGGTTCCGATCATGGGAATAAGAAGAGGTCGTAGAGAGAAGGTGTCAAGGGTCACTGAAACAACAGTGTGAATACTAAGTAGAAAGGGCAGGGACAGTAAGGGACACAATGGAGGAGGTTTCAAGTTACACGGACCTCCTTACGTTACTGACAATTCTATATTCTAAAAATGAAAACCTCATTTCTCAAACAGAGAGAAAGAGCAAACTCGCCCTTGAATCTTTTTTTTTTTTTTCATGTATATGAGTTCACTGTAGCTGTCTTCAGACACACCAGAAGGGTGCATGATATCCCATTACAGATGGTTGTGAGCCACCATGTGGTTGCTGGGAATTGAACTCAGGACCTCAGGAAAAGTAGTCAGTGCTCTTAACCGCTGAGCCATCTCTCCAGCCACTCACTCTTGCATCTTAGATGGGTAGCAATAATAATTTCATTATTCTCCAGCCTTCCTTTTGAATAATGGCCTACACTGGGAGCCCGAGCAAGCATGAGATTCCCAGACTATATTTGAGAGCATCCTCAGTGAGAACTTTCCTTCTCTTCCCACGACACTCAGATTCGGTAGAGCTCTGGGAAAGTCACGGAGCTCCACAAGCAGCTGCCTTCCTAGGCGACCCTCGGAGGCACTTGCAGATCCCTAGCTCAAGTCCGAACCTCAGGGAAATCTTCCCTTCATACTCTGCACCTGACCTCTCCTTCCTGAAGCTTGGTCCTCTGCTTCAGCCCCTGTGGCCGCGAGAAAAGGCAGGAGCAGAAAGCGACAAACACAGAGACAGGTCAAGCAGAGCGCTCACGGTGTGTATACAGATACACACACACACACACACACACACCGCTATCTCTACACGCTCACACACACCAACATCCAATCACCCCACCCACCCTCCACACCCACACCCGCCCGCTGTCTTCCGCCTTACTCTGTGGAGACCTAAGCCAACCAGTGACTCCTTACTCCCACCTGACCGTCCCGGGTAGCCCCGCCAGCACACCAGAAGTTGATGTTCTACTTCCGACCCTATGCTACCTGGGAAATATAGTCCCCTACGGCCCAAACTACAGGAAGTATAGTGGTCCGTGGTTGAGGGATATCCCAGCATGCAACCTAGGCCAGCCCCTCTGGAAGCAGCGCCCAGCGCTTTGGGGGAGTTCCCAAAAAGGTACCTCCTTAAAAAGGAGGCTCCCTTCTGTGTGTATTTCCGGGTTCTGCGGGTTTCTGGCTTTCTCTCCTGTGGAGCGGATAGCTGAGTCTGTTTTAAACGCAGACTAGGAAGAAAAATTAGATCGAGATGTAACTGACTTGATTATGCTTTGCCTGAGACCCACTGCAGGATTCCACTTCGCTGTGCTCTGGTAGGGATTTTGTCAGTGTTCTAGGTTTTTGTGGACGATCAAAAAAAGAGGGGCACTGCAGAATGAATTTAGGCTTCCTAGAAGCAGAGGGATCCATTCTGACGAAAGGCTAGCAGCTTCGCAGAAGAGCTTTTGTGATTGTTACACCAAAGGCCTTTTAGCAAGCCAATTCCCTCACACCCAAATCTCCTATCAGATCTACGAGTTGTCTTAAGGAACCATAAAGAAAGGAAACAGAATCCTAAGAATTCCAGGTTTGCCAGGAATGTCTTATGGCCGAAGTCATCCTAAGGCTCTGAACTTCCCAATAGAAAGGAACCCCATGGGAGGCAGAAGCAGGCGGATTTCTGAGTTCAAGGCCAGCCTGGTCTACAGAGTGAGTTCCAGGACAGCCAGGGCTACACAGAGAAACCCTGTCTCGGAAAAAAAAAAAATTTACAACACATACACTAAAGGCTAAATGACCATCACTCCAGAGTAAATGCCAGGTGCAATGGATCCAAAATCCTGCTACAGGACTATGATAAATTTGAAAATACTGATCTAAGGAATTGGTTGGTTTTGAGCTAAGTCATTTAGACCAGAGAGTTCAAAGAGCCATAACATTTTTTGTGCTCTGTGTAAAAGTTATCCTTGGGGTTTTCAAATGCTGATTTCTCTGCCCTCACATCTTGTTTCAATATGAACATGACATTGTAATACTTAGATACAAAAAAAAAATCTCCTGTCTCAAGTTCTATACACAATTCTTACCATTTATTCTCTGCCCTGTCAATAAACGCTGACCACCCAAAGACTGGGCAGAAGAGAGAATAGAGCAGGATGTCCACTAGCCAGGGGAAGGAGTGAGAGAAGGAGTTTCAGATTGCCAGGAGGAGGAAAGGATCTGAAAAGATGCCATGATGAAAAAAATCTGAATTCCAAAGAGCCAGATCAATACTAATATGCAAGTATCATGGGATGAAGCAGGGAGGTAGGCAGATTAATAGATCAATAACTGCCTAGTATTGAAGCACAGCTTGGTTTCTCTGTGTGGTTACTGAGGACTAACAAAGGTAAAGAAATACAGCCACTGATTATTTCACATTTTAATATAAAATAGTTCATTTTATAATGATCAAGGCATGAGGCTCAACAGACCAAAAAGAAGTTCCTCATTCCCTGTGGCCAAGCCACGTTAGGACTCCTCCAGGAGTTTGTTTTCCTAGACTCCTTCCCTGAAACTCATAGCTCACTCTCCATGTGGGCCCCAAGTTAACAGACTCCCTCCCTCACACCTGGTGTCTAGGAATTGGAACCCAAACTATAAGCACACATTGTAGATTACCTGATAATCACATGGCATGGGGCATCTCCCAGTAATAGGTATAAGAAGGGACCTCGAAGTGCTGGGCAGTGGTGACACACGCTTTGATCCTTGTACCTGGGAAGCAGCATCAGGCTTATCTCTTGAGTTCGAAGCCAGCCTGGTCTCCAAAGTGAGTCTCGACAGCCAGGACTATACAGAAAAACCCTGTGTTGAAAAAAATCAACTAAAGAAACAAAACAAAAAAGAAGTTTCCTTCAATCTGCCCAGTGGGCCTGATTCTCCTACAGCCTCTGCCACACTGTGGTCTATCCATGGATTTAATAACCCTTCTAATAAACTTTTTTGGTTATTTTTAGAGATAGAGTTTCTCTGTATAGCCCTAGCTATCCTGGACCTCACTTGAAAGACCAGGCTCACTTTGAACTCACACAGACCAACCTGCCTCTGCCTCTGCTGGGATTAAAGATGTACACCACCATCCCCTGCATAATAAACTTATTTTAAAAAGACAATCCACTTCAGTGTTCCCTTGAACAGCAAACCTGCAACTTTTCAATAATGACATTATCAGGGCAGGAGAGGTGGCTCAGCCGCTAAAAGCACTTGCTGATCTTCCAGCAGACCTGAGGAGGACGTAAGTTCAAATCCCAAGACCTATGTTGGGTAACTGATACCATAAGTTGGAACACCAGCTCCAGGGCAACTGACACACGCTGTCTCGGCTTCCAAGCAAACCCCTGCTTACATGGCTAGTGCTCACATGGAGGGGTGTGGGAGCTGACACAAATAAAAATAAAAAATGTTCTAAAAATTAAATTTCCTAAAAGCCCGGACTAGAGGATTTCCTCACCCCAACCCTACCACCTTAGAGACACCTCTCGATAGAGAGAAAGAGCCACCTGCAAGGTGGACATGAGCCACACGCTGCACAGTGGGCTTGGGTACTCTGTTCCCATGCTGCTGGTCTCTGAAGGGGGGGGAGGGGTGTCCCTGATTAGATGGCCAGATTTCACCAGTTTGCCCAAGGAAGTTATAGAAACTTTTTTGTATATTTAATGAAAGTAAAACATACCACACCCAGTGAGCATTTTTAAATTAAACATTTTACATGGTTGAATAGATGAATTAGCTTTCTCCTTACTTTGTGGAAGGTTCTCTTGCTCTGGGGATTCAGACACATCACTGGGCTGCTAGGGAGAGGGCTTCACTGGGCAGAACTGAGGCCTCTGGCCAAGAGCCAGCACTGTCTTACAGGTGTGGGAATGAGACCCTCTTATTGGGATCCCTTAGAACCAGTGAAGCAATCTGATGACTGGAGATCTGGCAATGCCTTTGAAACAGAACCACCCAGATAAGCTACCCGTGAATACTTGACCCATTTAAAATGCTTGGGATAAAAGTTACTGCTTAGAGCAATGGGATTTTTCACATTTTAAATCTAGAAATCTGTTGTTGCATGTGATGGCCACCAGGTGGCAACAGGAGTCCAAGGATAAACGCAAAGAGAAGGGTTCATTGTTGGTCAGTCGTCCACAAACCATCTCCATTCTGTTAGGGACATCATCAAGACGGAAGACAGAGGTCGGGGGAGAAAAGGAGGAAGAGGAGGAGATTGTCAAGGTTGGTGTTTGTCTGTCTCCTGCCCCCCATCCCTGGAAGGGAGAAGGAAGAAGCAGGGATTAGGGATGATCAAGGTTTTGTTGTTTTCATTGTTTCTAGGACTAGAGAACTTTGCTAGGAAGTTCCTTTGTAAGTTCAATAGGCAAATCATGGGGAAAATGAAACAAAATAAAAAATCACAAACAAGGTAGCTCTGCCAGATACTAAAACAATAGGAACAGGGGAGTGAGCCGGCTCAGCAGAGAAAGGTGCTTGCAGCCAAGCCTGACAGCCTAAGTTCCATTCCTGGCACCACATGTAAGAGAAGAAAGCACAACCCTGGAATTGTCCTCTGATCTCCACCCATGGAATGAACACACACACACACACACACACACATTTCTAAAAAGAGGAGCCAGACATGGTAGAACACACCCACCGGTAGTCTCAGTACTCAGAAGAACGAGGCAAGAGAATCAGGAGTTTGAGGCCAGCCTGGGCTAAGTAGACTGTCTCTAAAAACTTCAAAGAACACTAACGACAATATCAATAACAAATGTAAAGTAAAAATACACAGAAACATGAAGAAACCTATGAAAAATAAGCAAGATAGCTGGGCAGTGGTGGTACACGCCCTTTATCTCAGGAAACAGAGGCAGGCAAAGCCCCAAGTTTGAGGCCAGCCTGGTCTGCAGAGTGCGTTCCAGGACATCCAGGGCTACATGGAGAAATCCTGTCTCAAAAAGAAAAAGTGAGCAAGATACTTGAGAACTGACACAGAAAGGCATGCACATAGTCTGTGTACATAGTATGAATAATGAGAAGCACCTACCCAACTGGGTATGGAAGTGCCTGCAATCCCAGCAAACCAGAGCTGGGAAGACTGAAGCCGAGCAGCCAGGAGTTCAGGGTCCATCTGAGCTACCAGTCTCAGAAACAAAACTAAAAAAAACAAAACAAAAGAAAAGTCGGGCAGTGGTGGTGCAAGCCTTTAATCCCAGCACTCAGGAGGCAGAGGCAGGCCAATTTCTGAGTTCTAGGCCAGCCTGGTCTACAAAGTGAGTTCCAGGACAGCCAGGGCTACACTGAGAAACCCTGTCTCGACCACCCCCCCCCCCAAAAAAAGAAAAGGGGAGAGAGAGAGAGAGAGAGAGAGAGAGAGAGAGAGAGAGAGAGAGAAGTGGCTCTGGAGAGATGCCTCATCATCTAAGAGGGGACACTGCTCTTACAAAGAATCCCGGTTTGGTTCCCAGCATTCATATTGAATTGCTAACAACTTTCTGTCCCTTCACCTCCTAGAGATCCTATGCTATATTCTGGAATATGTATGCACAGACCTACACACAAATAAATAAATATACACATAATTGAAAATAAAATTACCGATTTTTAGGGAGGCAGGCATACACCTACCAGATGTGCTGGCGTAGCATATGCCATTAACCCTAGGCAGGTCTCTGGGAACTTAAGGTCAGACTACTCTACAGAGTGAGTTCCAGGACAGCCAGGGACACATAGTGAGATCCCTTCTCAAAAGAAAAAAAGGAAGGACAAACAGTAAAGATTTCCCTGGGATTCTATTGTCTTAACACCTAAGCCCAGAAAAAGTCCTAATGCTGGCTGACACTGCTGGCAAAGCCATGAGGAAGGCACTCTTCATCCTGTCCTATCTGTGTCCATAGAGAGAAAGAAACACTGTGGTTGGAAGGTAGGGTTCAGAATTGGAGCACAAGCTTATAATCAACCAGTGAGGGACTGGGGACGTGGCTCAGTGGTAAAGCCCCTGCCTAGAATCCCCCAGTGAGGGACTGGGGGTGTGGCTCAGTGGCAGAGCTCCTGCCTAGAATCCCCCAGTGAGGGACTGGGGGTGTGGCTCAGTGGTAGAGCCCCTGCCTAGAATCCCCCAGTGAGGGACTGGGGGTGTGGCTCAGTGGTAGAGCTCCTGCCTAGAATCCTCCAGTGAGGGGCTGGGGGCGTGGCTCAGTGGTAGAGCACCTGCCTAGAATCCCCAGGGAGGGGCTGGGGGCGTGGCTCAGTGGTAGAGCTCCTGCCTAGAATCCCCCAGTGAGGGGCTGGGGGTGTGGCATGAACCAGGGCTTGAGTTCCCTCCCTTGCATAAATGCACGAGAGGAGAGAAATCCGAAGCTATTATGAGGGAAGTCAGTCCCTACTTAATGTTGGTAGAGAGAAGAGTTGAGGCTGGGTGAGCTAAAGGGAGGAATGTTTGGGTGGCAAATTCTATTTTTAACTTGGCCGCTGTTTTAAGTGGTTCACCTTAAAATAAAACAATTTGGGTTTTTGCTGAATTTCAGGAATTACTATTTTAAGAACTTCCTGGGTTTGCTTTAACAAAGAAAGATAGTGCTTAACTTGGCTTTTTACTTTTATTTCTTTTACAATTTATTTTTATTTTATGTGCAATTGTGTTTTGCCTGTATGTGTGTCTGTATGAGGGTGTCAGATACACTGAAACAGGGGAGTTAAAGAGAGTTGTGAGCAGCCCTGTGGGTGCTGGGAATTGAACCTGGTCCCCTGGAAGAGCAGCCAGTGCTCTTAACCACTAAACCATCTCTCCAGACCCGCAACTTGTTTATTTTAAAATGAAGATTTTTTTTTTCTTGAGTCAAGATCTCATTCACCAGCTCAGGCTACTCACTGGAACTCACTATGTAGTCCGGACTGGCCTCTAACTTGCAGCAAATCTCCTGCCTCACCTGGCAAGTGCTGGGATTACAGGTGTGAGCCACCACGCCTGGTAAAAGAGTTTGCTATATGAAACCAGTTTCTAATAGATCAGGGGCTTGTTGCTAGGAAGCACTCTTCACTGTCAAGCCATCTCCCAGCCTGCAGTGTAGCTTGGAATTAAGTCATGTTTACTTTCTTGAGCTTCTCACATCCCACCCATCTTCTCAACATGGCACGATTTCTTTTTATCTTCTTGTGCCTGAAAAAAAAATACCATGATATATATATATATATACACACACACACATATATATATGTATATATATATATATATATATATATATATATAAAATCATATATATATAATCACATTTTCTTTATCCATTCCTATGACAGGCATGCCACAGGGCTCCATGATTTGACTTTTGTAAAGAGAACTTACTCCTGTGCCCCCCCATCAATCATCCTTCAACCTTAGCATTGTTGCCTCTCTCTCTCTCTCTCTCTCTCTCTCTCTCTCTCTCTCTCTGCACTCATTTCTCTTTTGGCAGGGTCTCATGTATCTCAAACAAGCATCGAGCTGGCTATATAGCCAAGGATGACTTTGAACTTCTGATTCTTCTAACTCCACCCCAGGGAGTGCTGAGACCCCCATGCCTACTGGGATAAAATACTTTCATGCCAGAGAGGACCTCTCTCCCTCCTGCCCTCCCTGACTCTTGCTGTTCTCCTTAGCACATCTCTCGGGGTTAATCCACCCAAGGTTCCACGTTATGCAGAGTTGTCTCAGAAAGTCTGAGGTTTCCTCAGTTCACTGTCTGTCCTCAGACTCAGTCTCCAGTGAAGTACAGGAAACAAAGGCTGGAGGAGTGGCTTTGTGCATGAGAACTTTCTTGGCATGCACAAAATGATCCCCAGGACCCACAGCAGCAAAGAGCCCTCAGAGACTGCAGGTCACACTGCAAAGAGAAACACAGAAACATCAGCTGAGATGCAGCCAAGGCCTGGGATGCTAAAGTCCATGTGCCAGACTAGGCTGCGCTTTAAGTGTGATGTGGACAGAACTGGACCTACTCACACAGACCCTGAGTCAAATCATAGCACCCCATCCAGGTTAAATTAGTGTCTGAAATTACAGGCTTGGAGGCTGTGTTTATCTGTCCTGTCGGCTGTACTGCAGCCCCACAGACTGGGAGGCTTCCTCAGCTGAAAGGCACTCTCTCATGGTTCTGAGGTAGATGATCAAGGGGTCCTCAGGCTTGGTTGCCCCGAGAGCTTCTCTCCTAGGGTTATAGATGGCTTTGCCACTGTTCTTTGGACAGTCTCTTCCTGGCCGAGTCTTGGCTATGTTGTGAGTTAACAGCCAGCCTAGGCTACTTTAGACTTACCCTGTCTCAAATAAAAATGTTTTTAAGAAGTCTATGGGTGTAGCTTAGCGGTAAAGTACAAGGCCCTTATTTAGCACCACAAAAAGCAGTCAGAAATGAAATCAGTAGCTTTTGCTCTAATCATCTGAAAGCAAAGATACTAAACCTTTAGGGGATGTGGTCGAATGTTACACAGGCACGTGAATATATATTAATATTTATATTTAATATAAATAATAATAAATATAGCTTGGCATGGTGACTCACACCTTTAATCTCAGCACTGGGAGGCAGAGACAGGCCAATCCTTGAGTTTGAGGCCAGCCTAGTCTACAGAGGGAGATCCAGGACAGCCAGGACTACACAGAGAAACCCAGTCTCAAAAAGTAAATATAAACAGATGTTTGTGTGGTGTGTGTGCGTGTGGTGTGTGTGTAGACCAGGCACTGATAAACATATAAGAACAGCAATTTATTTTATTTTATTTTATTTTGAGAGAGGGTTTTTCTGTGTAGCCCTGGCTGTCCTGGGGCTCCCTCTGTAGACCAGGCTGGCCTCAAACTCATAGAGATCCCTCTGCCTCTGATTCCTGAGTGCTGTGATTAAAGGCATGAGCCATAACTCCAAAAATTAAACAACACAACCACAATGCTGTCCATCAATACATGGGCCACCAAAAAGAACAGACAATTCTGAAATGGAGAAACACAAGTGAAGTGGAAACTTAAGGGTTCTTGGAAAGTCAGTTGTGTGGGCTGTTCTGCTGGGGCAAACATGTGAACATTTCGCTCAAGTGGACACAGGTGAAAGGCCAAGGCAGACTCATGAAGGAATGTTTAGCTGAAGCAGACACAGGAGAGAGGGTGTTCTGATAAAGCAAGCACGTGAGAGGACATGTGATACATACAGAATTCTTTGCTAACCACATGCACGCATTGGTCCACCTTACACTGCATAGTTGATCTGCATTTGTCGGGACTCCATAGAAAGAAACACACCAAAAAACTTCTGGTGCTGTGCTGTGGCTTCGTGCTGCTTGCGTGGACTCAGGCCGACTGGCAGAGTGATGTCAGCTCAGGCAGACTCAAGTGCTGAGGCAAGACCCGTGGAGGACACGTGATGGTTGGAGGGGGTATTAATAGGACTCAGTGGACTGTGAGGGCCTTGCATGTAGAGCTAGCTGTGCGATGCTTCTTGGTCTCGAGTCTTCCCTGATCTTTGCTTTACTAAGAGAGGCACAGCTGAGAGCTTCTCCTGGTACCCCGTCCCTGCTGGTCCAAATCCCTCTGTTGACTTATGTCGACTGGGCTGAGGCCTGGCTGTTCCTGTTAGTCATGCCACCGCTGCTGATTCACATTTGCTGTCCCCACACTACTGAACTGGACTGCTGGTGTATCCATGGAGTGTTTGTGAGTGGATCGAGCTGCTGCTGCTGACCTGTGAACTGACCTGCTGATTTCCAGACAACGCAGACGGGAGTTGCTCCAAAGAACCTTTCTAAACAGGTCCACTCCCCCGTATCCTTTCTTTCCCACTACCTCTGGTGGGTGGTGGGCTAAACGGAGGTTAAGAGTTTAAGAAGCATCATTAAGGCGGGGCAGTGGTGGCGCACGCCTTTAATCCCAGCACTCGGGAGGCAGAGGCAGGTGGGTTTCTGAGTTCAAGGCCAGCCTGGTCTACAGAGTGAGTTCCAGGACAGCCAGGGCAACACAGAGAAACCCTGTCTGGAAAAAAAAAAAAAAAAACCATCATTAAAAATGGGGTTTGAAAAAAATTAAAGTTACACGATTGTGTCAAAAATTAAGGAGAGTGAGGATGACGGCCAGTATCAAACGCTGACCTCTACACACAGGTGCATGCAGGTGTGGGTTGCACCCACACACGTGATAGGAAAGGAAAGGAAAATGTTACAGTAAACGCACTGTAGAAAAGACTTTCAAGCTGAGTGTGGTGCTGCCCAGCACTGGAGGGCTGTGGGAAGAATATTCTGGGCTCCAAGGCAGCTTGGATGATGTAACAAGACTATCTCAAGGAAAGGAGGTTTTAGAGAGTTAGAACCTAGCTCTTGGGAGTCCTGAATTGAAATTCTAGGGTAGTACTGGCCACTACTGCATGTTTCATGAGCCCTAGATCACTGAGGTGACACTGACTCAGTAAAGAGACATTTTTTAATATAAATTTATTTGTTTATTTAAATTGTAGAAGTGCTCTGTCTGCATACACACTTGTATGCCAGAAGAGGACATCAGATTCCTTTACAGATGGTCGTGAGC
Organism: Rhynchomys soricoides; assembly: GCA_019843965.1. Taxonomy (NCBI): domain Eukaryota; kingdom Metazoa; phylum Chordata; class Mammalia; order Rodentia; family Muridae; genus Rhynchomys; species Rhynchomys soricoides. The sequence goes on from JADRCH010000334.1 coordinate 77,379, forward strand.
CACTGTGTGGTTGCTGGCAATTGAACTCAGGACCTCTGGAAGAACAACCAGTGTTCTTAACCACTGAGCCATCCCATTTTTATACTTTTGTTTTGTTTTGTTTTGAGACATAGTGTTGGGAGCCGCCTGAGCACCCACATCCGCCATTACAAGATGGCGC